>VXBC01012404.1:528459-595310 GCA_013399945.1 Ploceus nigricollis
CTACTTTTTATTTTAAATTTTTATTTTAAATTACTACTTTTTATTTTAAATTACTATTAATTTTAATAATTAATAGTAATAATAATTTAATTAAAAGGAGGTTAAAGGAAGCTTCAAGAAATAATCTAAGAATACGTGGAAAGCAGGCTGAGCATGGCTGGGAAGTAGAGAACATCTTTTTCTGTGGAAGGTTTTGGAAACATAACAATTGTTTGGTACCAGGTTTTACAGAGGGGAGAAAAATGAGGAATGTGATGGATGAGTGGGAAATTTAAGGATGACACTGACAAAGCCAGCTGTGTAAACTCAGCCTTGAGTTGGTCTCCCAAGCTGAGCAACAGTAGCTCAGAAATGTTATTTACTTTATTCATATTTTGTTATGGTAAGGATATTTCTCTGGATAGTGGCTTGAAAGTAGAGTTCTTTATTAATGGATTTTAATAGCACATTGGCCTTGGGGTTTTTGTTTGTTTAGTATTGTGCATCATGCCAAAGCTACAAGTTTTCTAGGCATGCCAAAACTAGGATTATTGTGGGTCTTTTTAGTCCCCTGACAACAGCAAGTTATTGCTTGGCTCCTACAGAAAAAAAATATCCTGGTCTCACAGGCAATGGAGGAGCTGAGTACAATGTTATTTACTACTCATCATAAAAAGATAGCCATAAAGGCATTCTCTGTCTAAGCAGAGAGGGCACATCACAGGAACATTTTTGGAGGAAAATTTTGGTTGAATGAAATCTTTGCTCTGTGAATAAATAACTTCGTGTAGGATTAACCCTAAGTGGTTGATAGAAGAGTAATGGCAGTCTCTGAGGAGAGCTTGAAGGAAAGTTATGTTCCCATCTTGATTTTGTAGCATTGCTCCGTATGGAGAATCATCTTCCTCTGGACAATATGGAAGTGTAGTGCTCTGTAGCTGGCCAATATTTGATTATAATTGATGTAATTAAGAAATACAGGTGAGGAGACTCAAAAAGGAATGAGCAGCCTCTTAGCAATGGAATGTCTTTGGAAATTCTGTGGTTCACTGAGGGATAACCCAGAGCACTTCCTGGGGATGGAATACAACAGGTTCTTCAGTCTTCACAGAACAGTCTGTGTCAGAAGGGACCTTTTAAAGGTCATCATGTGAACCCAGTGAGCTAGACCAGGTTGCTCCAAGCCCCATCCAACCTGGCCTTGAACACTTTCAGGGATGGGGCATCCACAGGTGCTCTGGGCAACCTGTGCCATCATTCTGCCATGTTCATTGTAAAATCATCATTCTTGTATATAAGAAAGATTGTTTATTGTAACTTTTGCTTCATCTTCCTTATTTTTTTGGTAGTCTATTTCTTTTTTTGTCTTATATTTCTTTTTATTATAGATGTAGATCTTGAGCTGCCTAAAGACTTAGCCCATTTTACCTTCTCTGATAAGTTGATAACCCCTCTGACTAATCCTACTTTGAAACAAGGCACTTTCTTTGTTTCTGTTGAGAGTTAATTACCCAGGCTGTCACACAGCCCAAGGAAAGATGATATTTCATACGATGGTGGAACAGAACTCTTTAGAGAACTGCCTAAGAAATGCTTCTCATAAATCTATCATGAGTAAATTTCTTTTACTTATCATAATGTATTATGAATTGCTTTGAGTGGCAACCTAAGCAGATGGAACAGAATATCAGTGGGATATTTGAGAGTTTTATCTGGGGGAAAAAAGTGAGTCTGTTTTAGAAATATTTGTATATGTGTGTGCATGGATGTCATCTCACTGAGGTGAGCATACAAAGCTGAAATATCTCAGACATTCCAATATCACTGGAATGGATTCAGTCAGAAATAATTAAGATGCCCAATTCCAGTGGCTTTGGAGCTGCAAATGAGGAGGCACCACAACAGACAGAGATCAGAGGCAGCAAAGAAAGCCAGAGCACGCTGTATGGAGAAGAGTTACAGCGTGAGTTAGGTGGGGAAATGATTGCAGCTGTCAGGCTGCGGGGTGGCCGCCGTAAAGAAACAGGAGCAGCACCATCACAGGGAATCAGGAGAGGAGAAATAGAGCAGCACTGAGCTGAAGGAGCTGTTGCTACTGCTGTTTTTTAAGGCACTGTTTACAAAAGTAACGTCAGTATTTCTTGTACCTCTAGAAGGATGATATTTTCCAGCGGATGGATGCCTAAATAAGCCTGAAACCTTTCTTGATACTGACTTCAGCATGAAGAGCAGGAGGGAGGCAGTGAATTGCTGCTGTGGGTTGATGCCCAGGCTGTAACACAGTTCTGGTTCAGAGTGAGCAGCAGGCTTGGGCATAGTTCAGCCAATAAATCCAGCTCTGAACCAGAATAATCTCCGTGCCTCAGCCTTGGGGTTTCATGGTTGTCTGGGGCTGTTGTGTGGGGGTTTTGGACAGCAGCTGCTTCTGGGTTGAGTTTTGTTGTTTGGGTGTTTTTTCCCTCCATCCTGCAGTGACTTTCACCTGGGTAGATGGGGGAAACCCTTCCTAAAAGAGTCATGAAATGAGTTAATTTGGTATTCTGTAGGTGAGGAATCAAGAGGGAGTGTTTGCATGATGAAAACCAAACAGAAATAAAGGGCATAAAAATGAGAAACATCAGAACAGTGGTAGGGATGAAATTCAGTTATTTCTATAACCATCATTGCCAGAGCTGTCAGAGGGATGAAGCTGCCTCTAATAAAGGCTGATCTGAGCAGCCACTGGCTTTCATGATCTAACATGAAATCTCTTTTTTGTTTGAATTAAAATAATACATACAGACATGGCAAGCAGATAATAGGAACCGGGGGAGAATGAATGCAGCATGGTAAGTAGGAAGGTGCAGGAATTATTCCACACTGCCAATCCAGGACTGGTGCCACTAATTCTCTAGAGACCCCCAGGGTCTGGCCACCCTCTACTGCTGTTCTGCATGCCAAGAGCTCCACAGCCACTGCTGGGCTCTGCAAAGTCTCTCTTCCCATATGCCAGCTCTTGTAACAGCTGTGGGGTTGTGCCTTTTTGGAGGAACCTGTTGGATTTTCACAAGGTGCTGGTCCTGCAGATGTGTGGTGTTGTGATTTTAAGAGATGATGATCTTGCGAGGGCTTTCATGTCAAACCAGCTTAAGGTAAAAGTAAAGCTTCAAAATGCCATTTTTGAAACCCAGAAAAAGCAAAGCATTTGGAAAGAGGTGTGTAAAGAGAACTCGTGAGGTGTGGGAGGCAGGTTTCATCTGCTTCTCCCAAGAATAAATCCCACACTGCTCCAGCTGGCAGCCAGGTCCCTCACACATCTGATGGGAGCTGCCAAGAGAAGAGCTCTGTTGCCTCCACCACCCTGTGGTTCTCTCTGCTGGGGAGAGAGCCTGTATCTGTCTCCTGCCTGTGCCAGCTCTGGAGATGGTCAGTGTAATGCAGAAGGAGTACACAACTGGGCTGTACACTTAATTCTGCAGAATTTGTCATGGCCACAGTCTAATAAGGAAGGTAATTACCTCATATTGGTGACCACCAGCCTCACAACAGGTACTTTTGCCAGCGTGTGTCCTTTACATCATTCCTTTTTATCACTGCCTTCTTTTGACTAAACCAAGCAGAAATTAATTTTAGTCACTGCTGTTCTTCACAAATAATGCCATAACCTCACGCTGGATGGTGTTGTCAGTCTGCCAAATGCCTTCTCCTTAGGAAGTTCTTGTTTTGTGTTGGTTGCACAGGTCGCATCAGAAGATGGGAGTTGGTCGGTTGCGGTGATTAAAACCTTTCTTAAATCTTTGGTTTAGGTTACATTGAAGAGCCTTGCACGGTGCCGTGCCCGTTTGATTGCAGATTAAGCGATTGGTCCAGTTGGTCTCCTTGCAGCTCTTCCTGTGGACCGGGGGTGAGAGTCCGATCCAAGTGGCTCAAGGAGAAGCCCTACAATGGAGGTCGTCCCTGCCCCAAGCTGGACCTCAGGAATCAGGTGAGCCACGTTCCGATAGCCAACAGAAATCTCTGTGCTGTGTTTTGAGTCAGGATCCAAAGTTACTGTGCTGGTGAAGAAGGTAAAGATTGGAGTTATCTCTGGCACCGCACCTTGGGTCACATTTTGTAGGCAGGCCTTGACTTTCTTGAGGACTGAGGGAGAAATGCTCACATATCAGCAGAATTTGACCTGAAAGACCATATTTCTTATATGAAGAAATTGTTATCTCCCAGAGCACAGGAAGCCCTGGGGTAATAATCCCACCTGGACAGTGTGTAGACATCAGAGAACTCAGATGTCATGGATATTTTAAAAACTTTTTAATTCTTTCTGAGACTCTGGTTGCTGTAGAAACGTTTGTTAAATAAAAATTACTATTTTTAGCAACATTTCCCTTCAACACAGCACAGGTTCCCTTGAACATTAATATCTGTATATTCAATATTGAAGTATCCCATCAGAGGAAAATAATCTTTAAATTACTACTCTTAAAGGAAGATCAGCATCTATTTAAATGCTACTTAATGCTGTATGCATTTCTGCAAAGTGCATAGTGATTTCCTACGTTTGCTGATTAATTCTCTAGCACTAATTAACACTGATGAAGTACTGTTTAGTTTGTCTGCCCTATATATCAGATTCAGCCATGAAAATTAATTAATAGGACAGAAACAGTCATGCTGAAGGAACTTCATATATATGTTATGAAGAACATGAATATGTATGTGTATAAAATATGTGACATGTAGAAGTACTTCAGTGGTATCATACAAAGATTTATTTGGTAGGGGCTGGAGCTGGTGGATTCAGTTGTTTTTCTGCACAACTATTGCTGCAGCAGTCATGTCCTGGTCATGTCCAGCACCACTTTCAGCTCCTGATTATGAACTTGCCTCATTTTCCTCACAGTTAATTTTATTTCCCTGTGAGAAACTTGGTAAATACTACTTGGATTTTTTTTTCTTCTTTTTCCTTATTTCTATTTGAAATTCATTGGAAGTAGGCTAACAGAAGCAGCAGGGAGTACAGAAATACAAAACTGCTATAAAGTGTATGTTGTCCATAGCTCAGTGCTTTTCTTAATAGATCAGACAGATCACCAGAGAGGCAAAGTGAAATCCCACTGTAAGTGATAAGGTAACAATAAGCTCCTTTGTAATGAAAAGATACTGGGGTTTGTTACCCACAGACACAGCAGACTCCTTCCATTAATAGCAAACTTATTGCCATCATGTGTTGCTTATTCCCACTCACATTAGAGTTGCCAGTTTCAAAGGCCTTTCAGAGGCTATTAAAGGAAAGAAATTGTTCAAACTTGGAAGTTATGTCTTTGTACAGTTTATTGGTGCACAGTGCTTGCAAAGTGCCACGGCTGGTATTAATATAAACGTGGTTGGTGCTTTTTGCCTCTTTACCAGGAGCTCATGTCATGATCTAAAACCCACTGAATTCATTAGAGGCTTTCTGTTGCAGGCTGTAGTAGAAATAATGTAGAATTGTGTTTCTTTAGGTTTGTGGCTTCTTGTTTTTCAAGGTGTTTTTTTGTTTGATTGCTTTTTGGAGTTTTTGTTTCTTTCCTTGTGAGTTTTTTTAGGATAAAACAGAAGCTATTTCTAACAGATTTGGCACACCAATGGTTTATCTCCTGATTCAGATTTAAAGGATTGAGTGCAATTCTATGTATTTGAGAGCTTTTAGGGTAAGAAGAAATGGTTGTGCTAATAAGAAAAGTGTGTATATATGTGCACTTAGACATGAACACAAATACACATATTTTACCTGTGATTCTGTTCATTGCCTTCCTGAATGCTTCTCAATACTTTGTGAGCTTCAGAAGGAGTTTTGCTCTGCATCCACTGGGCTTGGACTTCCAGCCCAGATTTAGCACACTGAGGTCCCTGGGCACAATTTGCAGGATGCACAAGTTGCCTACCCAGATGGTGAAGTAAATGAGCTGATGGCCCTGCTGCTGAGCTAAGCTGGACACATATCATTAATCCACTGTCAGGCAGATTGTCTGCTGCTGTTCCCTCTGGTCTGGGCAGCTTTTGAATGCTAGAGCAATGCTCTACAGATTCATTATATATAAAAATGTGACATCCTAATTATTTTGTATAATCTGGATTAAATACCTGCACTAATGCTGGCTTTTGTTTGGTACCAGATAGGGGAAAACTGTAGAGCAGTAAAGCAGTATAGCACCATTGTGCTGAGTTTTACTTTCCAGTGGCCACTGTGTTGTGTTTTATGCATTCGATAAGATTTTAGATAACTTAGAACAAATAATGAATTCCTCTAGGTGCTAGTAGATTTTGCTTATGATTTCCATTTTATTTTTTCCAGTATCTTTAATTATTTTGGTTTTGATTATTGCTTCTGAAGTTGGGTCTTGATATTGCTTAATCAGTTACTTTGGAGAACTCTCCATTTTTCCACTGTCTTATAATTAAATCCCTCAGTCAGTTTGTGTCTTTTTCTTAAGCCAGATAATCTTTTCACCCTCTTTTTGTGCAGGGTGCTGTCTAGGCTTTTTGGCAGACCCCTGTATATCCTTTTCTTCAGTGCTTTTCAGATATTTGACATAAATCTAACTATAGTGTTACTTGAAACACTATTTTAGCAATTCTTTCTTACCATGTCTGGAGCTCTGCCAATACAGATACTTAGTAAAGCTACTGCTTTGGACAGAGGGACAATTTGCATGATCAAAAAAATTTATTTTGTGAATATAAGTAGTTATTTGAGTCACATAAACAGTGCTATAAAAGACTGTCCCCCAAGAGTTTGTCCAGTCACTGTAGTGCAGCTTGCTTGTGTATTAAGGATAGAATATTTTAGCAGAAATTTGATTTTATACAGAAATAAGGTATTATTATATTATAATAATAAATATAAATAAATATGTTTTTATATAATATGACAATATTAACAATAAATAATGTAGTATATTATTATAATACATTTTATACAGAAATAATGGCATTAATGGCAATAATGGTCCTATTACTGCATGATATTCCATGGGGTTTGTGCTCCTTATTCCACAGAGAGTTTGACTCTTCTGGAGTATCTTGAAACCATTCTTTTCGATGTGTTCATCTGCCTGTAGAGCCTCTCAAGCAGCCCACTCTTTTTTCAAGAGATGTGAGAAGTAAACTCAGAGTTTGGAGAATTAATTCAGCTTTTTTGTATTTATTCTTCTCATTGTAGGCAATGGACGAGGTTGAGCCCTTCGAGATTTTATTCCAGGCTATTTTCTAATAGAGGTGCCAAACATTTGCATGGGCTGAATGCTCGTGGTATTCTGATAAAATCACTTGATTTTATATAGTCCCTTCAGCCTTAAACTCTGTCTGTTGCTGCCCTGTGAAATTAAAGGATAAATTACAGTATTTGGGGGAAGAGATGACAGTATTTTAACACAGCTCCGTGTAATATGCAGAATTACTTTTGCCTTTTACCTCTGTTTGAAAATGGTTGAAGAGCTGGCTAGCTACATTTTGCTCCATCTCTTAAAGAAAATGGGCTTTGCATGTAGGGGCTGTGCAGCTCTTATCTGAGGATGTGATTGCTTCTGAACAGCCGATTGGATTAGGGGGTCAGCTGGCAGATGTTCTTGGCTGTGCCGTGCATGTTAAAAGAGGTGTAGCATTTACATTTTTCTATCCCTGCTCTCCTCTGAATGCACTTACACAGCATGCAGTTGCTATTTAATATGTAGTTCTACATGATGAAAGGTTAAATATGAGTTAAGGGGGGTTTATTGCTTGAATATTCTTTTATAGGTTTTTAGGATTACTGTGAGAAAATGCATCTTATTTTCAAGACTCATGAATTCCGAGGATTATTTTTTTATTGATTGCTCTTATACATATTCTTGTCAAGGTTTTCCCTCCTTCTCCTTCCTCCCCCTCTCTCCCTTAGCCAATACTGCTAAAGGACAAATATCATAGCAAGTAGTTTATCCCCTCTATTTATGCTGTATATATTTAAGCAAACGTTTTTAAAGGATTGGGAGTATTTGTAATGGCAGACATAGCAGGAGAAAAATGTAGTGTATTTAGAATGTAAACTTACTGCTTTCATTAAAATGAATATTTTATTCTTAATGACATTTTCTGGTATTCACTGTAGAATATGAGAAATACAGACACTTTGCACATTAGAATTGCAAGTACTGCTCCTGAAATTGCATAGAGGAGTTTAAGGAAAGGGAAAAGGAGGGTGGTGGTGAGTTTACAGACCAGATCTCTCAGGTGTGAAGTTGTATGAATTTCTGAATTTTTTTCATAGAAAATGCCTGCTTTAGGTCCACTTGCACTTCAGAGAAAACAGTTATTTTCAGCATTTTCAAAACTTCTAGACTCTTGTGTTAAAAGCTTAGTTTGAACCCAGCATCCTTCATTGTTGTCACTGAATTAGCTCCCATCTAGTCCCTGGCTGGTGAGTTGCATGTATAACCTTCTCCTTCCAGCATTAGAAATTGGCCTTCAAGAATATCATTATTAATGTATTAACTATAAGTGGCTCCTGCTGAAATCACTTCTTTTGTAATACAGATTTCTAATTTTCAGAGAAGTCATTGAACTTTGTGAGGCACTCAGAATCTCTTCCTCTCTGGATTTCAGGTGCCAGTAGTTCATTCTTGAGCCTGTATCAGTCCATCAGCTGTGTCAGATCCATTCCTGTGCCATGCAGGAAATCATCTGTCTTACATTTTTATCTGGCTCTATCAGCATTCATTTGCTTTAAGTACAACTTAACTTCTGGGAAAAAAATATCCTATTCTTAATCTCAGTTTTACCTTCAGAAGATCTGATTTTCTCACATTCTTCCTTAAAGGAAGGAATTACAGCATAAACCACATCTGTCTTCTGATTCTAGTGCAGTTTTACAGTATCATAAAAATGACAAGTTTTTTTGCCTGCTGCACTAATGTGGGAGAATTTCCAGTGTCAAAAAATAGCAAGAACCTCCTGTTTCCCTTTACACTTTTCTTGCTGTGACTGGAAGTTTTGGTACTAAACTGCAATTTAGTTTGTTAAATGAGCAGAAGTAGGAGCCAAATCTGAGCAGCCTGGGCAGTATCTCACCTGCCTGAAGTGAGTTTCCATGTGGGTGGGTGTTGCTTCACTTCCCTGGGAAATCAAACCAGTTCCCATGTTCTCCTACAGGAGAATAACCCTGTAGTGTCTACTCTAATTCTCAGCATGTATTAATTTTATATTCAGCTTCAATAGCTATCCACACTTGATTTTCATTCCTCCTGCAGGTTTTCTGTTGAGTAAAGAGTCATATAAACATATTTTCACAATTGCCACTCATAAAAAGCTTTAGCTTCAGGAATGGAGCTGTTTAACAGCTCCCTCAAAAGTATTTTTCCCTTGGCTTTTTTTTTTTCTAGATAGCTTCTTTAAACTTCTCTTTAATAAAAAAGCAACTTGATGTATAGTGTAATGCTGCTTTCTGTAATTTTGAGAGAACATCTGCACTTTGTGAAGTTAAATATGTTACAATGTCAGTCTCCTTCCTGGCATTACTTTCAAATCCACAAAAATTAGAAGCCTTGTGCTAATTAATTAAACCACTTTTTTCTGCCTACTACAGCCCCTACCAAGTTTTTAATGAGATATATACCAAAGCATGAACTTTTGGTTTAAATGAAATTTATGTGTTTGCGTCTCTGGAACTAGGAATGAATCCATCATTATTTCTGATTCTAATAGAGTTCCTGTGTTTGGTGTTGAAAGGAATATTTATTGTTTAATGTGATAGCTTTTTGCAAAGTATAGGAAAAGACAGGAATTATACCTAAAGTGGTCTGTCCTGTTGATTTCTTGCAGAGGAGATGGAATTAAATTGGAAATCAGCCATAGAAAGCTGGGTGGCCCAGTGAAGAAAGTATTAGCAATTCTCCTGAGGAACTGAAGTTCAATTGGTTTAGGCAATACTTTTTTTTTTTTTTTGAAGAAAGGAGTGTGGTTTGTGCTGAATCTCCCATGGACAATATGTCATGTTGGAGGACCTGCAAACAGCGTGTGCCATAAATCAGCGTGACAGCATCTAACACTGAGACTGAACTTACTCTTGCTTGTCTTTGTCTTAGGAGCAGGAGAACAAGAAGGATTGATGCCTTGGTTATTCCTTGGCAGCAGTTTTAATCTTGGTTTGGTTTTTTTCCCTCTCTCTCCTTCCTCCTTTTAGGAAGTTTTTTTATTTTTTTTCTACAAAGTTTTGCAATTTGTTCTCAATTTATGTTTGCAATTATTAAGGAAGGGGAGATGCTGCATAACAGTTAAAGTGAGGACCTAGCTTCTGTTCTAATTAGTACAAACCCAAGACTATTCAGAACAAAAAATGTTGGTACATCTTCACCTTTTCATATGGTAAAAAAGATGTGAGAAACAGTTATTTGTCATCTTCCATTTTATCACACATGATTTAGTCTTCAGAGAGAGTAAATTACTTCAGAGAGAGTAAATTACACTTTTGGCAAGTTAAATGGAGATTTTGACGTGTTTTCCTTTCTTTTTTGCTCTCTTTCATTACTCCTTTCAAAAATTAATTTCCAAAATATGATCTTGTTGATTGCAAAAAATTGTTTGCTATAATGCAAGACACAAACGTGGAAATCTCTTTTATAAAAGATTCTACGCCAAGTCATGAAATTCATGACAGTAATTTATAGTTCTAAGAACCTGCCACATAAAAACTTCAAAACTTTTTGCAGTGTGAATGCAACAAGATGTTGGACAGGAGTGTGTTGAGCAGGAGGCAGCCTGGATCTGTCCAGTGTAGGGAGCTTCTGTGTAAATCTGAATCACGGCACAGGGCATCCAGCCAGAACAAAGGTTGGGCTGAGGTGGTAAATGAGGTGCTGGTGTTGGCCTGATTTAGCATCTATTACCATCAGAAACCAGTGTGAGGCTGTTGGTTGTTAATGAAGATTTTGGTCACTTCTTTCATTTTGTTAGTGGCAATGTCTTCAGAAGGACTGAATTTTCTCGTAAATATCTAGCAGATTCTGTGTGTCCCCAGTTTAAAGCTGACCCCATTCCAGTGGATGGCTTTATTCCTGGGAGGAACAGGAGTTTGTTAAATATGGTCTGACTCACCTGCATGCTGTGAATATACCCCGAGCATTCAGAGCAGAAAATCTCTGTTTTTCTGACTCTCCTTTATGAATAAGAGAGAATAATTGGAAATGAAGTTACTGCTCAGAGAGGGAGAAGGGACATGAAGATGTATGCTGTGTGAATTCATCTGTCAGAGCTCCTGAGCAGCCAGGAACTCTCAGGTGCCTCTTGCATGATGGTCATTAAAATAACCTTGGTCTTGCCTCTTTTAAAGTATTTAATATTGTTCTGTCTCTGTTGCTCTGTCTAGAGCAGTTCTCATTGATTAATACTTAACAAGTGTTAATATTTTTTCTGCTGCAGACATTTCTTGTGGCCATTGCTCAGAAATTATAACCAAACGGTTTGCTGGGTTTGCTTTGTTTTATGCTCTGTAGCTGATTGATAGATTCAGAAATGGACTTCATTTTCTTTTTATGTTGTTTAATTGGTTTCTTCCTCCAAGACAGCAGAATAAAAGTGCAGGTGACCTTCTGTCCTCCTCTTGATGTCTCCCCACATGCCTGGAAGGTTTGTGCTGGGTTTGCCGTCAGCTGAATGTGTGCACTTGAATCGCAAGCTGAATACATGAATTTTGCATCTTCTTTAAGTGACAGCATCAAGATCATCAGCATTACCAGATTGCTGGCTGGAATATAAACCACTCAGAGATTTCAGATTTCAAGGCCCAGTTACAGCTCTCTGAGTGGTTGTCAAATACAGCTCCTGTGTCAGGGCTGCTGTTTGCAAGGGCTCTTTAACCAAAGTCGAAATACGCTTCAGTCACATTCAGGTGGGTTTGGGGAGGGAAAGGAAAAATTCCAGACATCTCCCCTGTAGCAATCTGGGGCTTTCCCTGCCTCCTGAACTCCTTGTTTTAGCAGGGCTACCAGGAAGAGAGTTGTAAATACGAGTTTGCACAAATTCAGCTAATCCTTCCTCATTATCTATAAATCATGACACATTTTTTAGTTATAAATAAGTGTGTTGCAGGCTACAGCCACCACTAGAAAAACCAAAGGTGAGCAGATTTTTATGTATGAATGAAATGCCAAAGGAGAGATTCTTCTTCTCCAATAAGATGTATATTCTGTCCATTCTAATTTTATTTACTGCTTCTCAGTGGAGGATTGCATAAATCAGCAGTCCTGTGCAGTTTCTTGTGATTTATTGCTTAATTAAAAGTTATGAAGGCTTTTAATCCATCTATAATTTATATTATTTTTGAGTCAGCTGTTTCCCATATTGTAACTTAACCAGGAAATTTGCATCCTTTTATGAAGGGAGCATTTTGTGAGCCCTTGGATTCACTAATAGGTGTGGCCCATAGTGGTGCCAGATTGACTTTGAAGTTCAAACTCAGAGCCAAAGATAATTAAATATTAGTGCACTTAATAAAGTTTCTCCAGCATCAGTTACAGTTTGATGGCAAATGTAGTCTACATGTTTTTTAGAGTTACAGATTAATTTTAAAAGGGATGCAACTCATGTGTGATTTCACAGTGAACAGATGTTAGCTACACATTAATAATTTAAAAAGCAGGCTTAAAATGGTTATGTAGATTTTAATGGAGGATTAATTTGATTCTAGTGCTGGACCACATGTTGTTGTCAAAACAAAAGTTTTAGTGTTTTGTTTTAGTTTGGTTGTTGGGGGATTTGTTTTTTGTTGGCAGATTGCTTCTGTGTTTTTTCTGTAATTGAAGTTATAACCAGCATACAATTTAAAAAGAGACTCCTTCTTTCTCTATATGAATTTCTATTGAAGAATAAAAATACTATAAAAAATTAAATTTTTGTAGTGATGGCAGGGGCGGCTGGCTTGAGAGAGAGCACTCATCTGCTTTAAACTTCAGTAGGTTTGTCTCTTTCTCAAATATCTTTATTATTTGAAAAGATATGCTAGTTTCTCTAGCAAAGCTTTGTGAAATCCTGGCATTATAGTTTTCAGGTAGAAGGTTTTGAGGTCAGCTTGAATTTCACTGCTGGCACGGGTTTTGGCAGGAATAAAGGTTTCCTTTAGCTGTGAGGCAGCCGCCCTCTGTTGGTTGGCTCAGCTTGGCTCTGGTTTCATTTGTGATCGGTGTGGTGGGATGGATGCAAGAGCCTTCCCTGAGTCCCAGCTGTCAGTGCTGTTTGAGACCAGCGGGGTCCTTCCAGGAGCCCCCCTCTCCTCCTTGTGAGGTGTTACAAACACTCAACTGCTCTTAACCTTACTTTTAAGTTTTTTCCTACAGAACTTCAGTGGTGTTGCTGAACGAGCTTCATTGTTTCTTAAACAAAATATTTGTTCCTCATTTTGTTTTTTCTAAACCCTTTTCCTTGAAATAATATTTTAGAATCATTAATAGAAACCATTAAAGTGATTTGCTATAGAAATCAGGTAGAAAATGTTGTATATCACATTAGATAAAAACTGTAGACATCTTTTGGATAGTCAGGAAGATTTTTATCCGGGCTATTCTTTAGGACTTTGAGAACTAGACAAATATAAGTTAACATGAACTTTGGCCATTAGAAATGCCAAACCAAATAATATCTGACAGCTTTGCTGGTCAGTCTCCATTAAAATTCCAATATCTGTTAAGTTTAAATGTCCTTTATGCTCTTATAAGTTACATTTAAATTATTACTTTGAATTTTAAATTATTATTTCACTAAGGAAAAGTAAGAATTTTTCCTTCTCTAAGTGACATTATGAGGTTCATGACCTTTCTAATTAACTACCAGGGATAAAGATACTTCATTCTTGTTCCAAAGAGTCTGAGCAAAAAGGATAAGGTGGAAAAGGTTTAGCAGCCTCTTCTAAGCAAGACTTTGAAAAGGAATGAAGATCTAGTCATATGCTACTTTTGTAATGTCTTATTGTATATTGTATTTAACTGGTAAAAAGAATTAGTGTCTGTTTGTTGATGCTGATATACAGTATTCTATTTGATACATGGAGCTCATGTTTTTCCTTCAATATTAGAAGATCTTTGCTCCTCAGTCCGTGCTTCCAGGTCATGCAGCTGCAGTGGTTGGACATTCCTGAGGTCCCTCAGCTGGTTTTGATTTTATTGGGAATGCTTAGTGGTCACTATGTCCATCATATGGCTCTTTAACAATGTGCAGATTTTCAACATTTCTTAAAATAAGGCCAGTCTGTTTCTTTAATTTCAATTCTGTGTACTCTCAAGTGGCCATGTGGAACATAGGCTTTTCTTTCTGCCACTTTGTAGCCAGCATTTCAGATTCTGTGGGCACCAATGCTTTTTTTAATGTTGCTTTTCCCCAGTTTGTAGCTTGGTTGTGAAGTTGGGCAATAAATAAACAGATCTGTGTTTGTTGGAACACAAACCAGTGAGTACTTTAGCAACTGGAGTAACAATAGTTATTCACTAGAAAATCCATTGGAGAAATCAAGTATGCTTTGAGTTTGTCTTGTTGAGAAAGTGGAAGTACTTGGTCTGTTCAAAGGAGATACTACTCCAGTGATCAGCAGGTGGGCAGACAAAACAGGCTTTATGGAGAGTCTCACAGGTGAGTGAAACAGTGAGAAAAGATTAATTTTCTATTCTGCATGTTCCCAGAGCAACCATTTACAAAACAACTGGCTTTTTTGAGAGTGAGATGTGTAAGATTGTATCTTATAGTGCACAGAACATGCACAACTCGTTGGGCCTGAGAAAGGAAAGTCATGATTAAACTCAGTTGGATTAAACATTTGCATATAAAAGAGGTTTTTCTTAATATTCATTTCAGGTCAGTGTTTGATAAATGACTCGCAGATTTTCATCAGCATTCCCACGTCTTGGCTTTTGCATAATAAGAATCCTCACAGGAGTGGTATGCAAACAGCAACATTTCAGCCTAGTTACTTATCACATAGCAAATTCAAAGTACAAGTTGTATTTGGGTCATATCTGCATGCTAACCTCAGAAATTAATCCCAGCTAGAGTTAGAATAAATATCTTTTTAACCTTCCTTCTGTGTTTTCACCCTGTCGTAACAATGTGGCATATCAGGGTACCTGAGAGCTTGGCAAGGGAAGGGAACACTGATGATTTCTGAAGTCCTTCTGATAATGCTAAAAGATTTATTTGTTTTGGAGTAAAACATTTAATTTAGGCAGATCTCTTTTATAGTGATGCTGATTCTATGCACCTGATTTCTCTACACCTGAATAAAATTAATTTGGGATTAAATCCAAAGAATAATCAGTGCCTGACAGGCATTGGTTTAAAACTGAGGATGAGACACTTTTCTTTCAGTTCCTAATGATGTTACGGGAGTTACTTCCTCTCCATTCAGAGCAGCATCAGGCAGCAGTTCTTCCCACAGCAGCCTGTACCAAAAGGCTGGGCTTGAAAGCCAGCTGTGAGAAGTTTGGGTGTGGATCCAGGCTCTGCATGGCTCATTTGCCACCTCCATTTTTACTCCCCATGCGTGCCCAAACCGGTGCTCAGCTCTTGGTGGGTGGTGGGACGTGTGCTCCAGCTGCTCCACGTGCCTGCTGGATGTGCTGGCACTTGGTGGCAGCTCCTCACTCCTGGAACATTCCCAGAAATCCCTGGCATTTGGTGTGGCAGCAGATGCAAACACCAGCTTTATGTCCTGTTTTCCACCCAGTGTTTTTCTAACTACTGTGCTGTTCCAACCAAATGTGTCTGGCCCAACTCTCATCATTTAATTAAATAAAGGCAAATTCCAATTAACTTTTAAGACACCTGGAATTGGCTCAGCATTTTTTTATAAAGCAGTATTAATTTAAACAATATTTCCTTTTTTCTGGTCTATTCAGTGAAGGTGAGACCTTGGATCCAAGTTAGATGTAAAGCCCTAAAACATGGCCTCCCTATAGAACAGTCAATCGTGTCATGTACCAGGTATTTTCATGTTTTTGCTGGATTGTGATCCAATCTGCAGAATGGGCAACAGATGACATTTGATTTAAACAACCAAAAGATAATTTTTTTGGCATGAGCTAATGTTTATCAATAGAGTTAATAATGAAAGAAACAATCAGTCTCCACATGCTTCCCTGAAATGTGTCCAGTAGTATTTGGAACACTGTTAGAGTATCATTTAAATGGTGAAATGAGGAACACTTTTTTTTTAAAAAAAGGGTTCATGTGTTGCAAATGGGAAAAAACCAAATGTTTGGACCATGTCTCAGAGTCACACAAATATGACATGGTCTCAGGATTGTATTGCAAGCATCCAAGGGAAAGGAGTACTCTTCCCAGAAATTGATTACAGCAGAGCCAGGTGAGGCCAGAATAACCTGAGATAACATAATTCTATTTAAAGTAAAATAAAAGGATTGTCAGAGGTCTGTGCTCTCTGTTTCCTTAGTTTAAATTTCTTCTGTTAGAGTTCTTTCCCTCCATTGTGCTTTAGGGGAAAAAGACTTGTTTATTTTCAGTTCTTTTTACTTACATTGTGTTACTTGCAATGTGTAAATAGATTTTGTTTAGGGAAGACTCCCACTTTTCAGTTTTACTATATGAAACTGCTACTGGTTTTGTTATTATCTTTGATGTGTATAAGGGTAACTAAATCATGGAACTTAACCCATCCTTCCTAATTTGCTGGGAGGTAAATTCTTCCCTTAAATAATAGGTCTTTTCCTATTTCCATTAAATTCAGTTGATTAAAAGTCCTGATGGCTTGTATGGAAGCCAGAATGGGGCCACTTCTGTGAGGATTCCGCACAGCCTTGCTTGGTTCCAAAAATGAACCTGTTGCAAACAGCATGGATTGGAAAAAAAAGAAGCATTTTTCATCTAAAGGCAGTTACTAAGAGCAAATATGCTGGTTAAATGTGGGTTTTTAAAATTATATTTTGTAACAAACTGTAAGAAATGAGCATTTATCTTAGTAGCTTTACATTAGTCATTGCTTAAGCCAATTTATTTTTCTTTCATACCCCAGAAAACCTGTTAAGAGCTGCTAAAGACAAAACCCAATTCATTACCTACTTGCAATCAAAGATCACTTTCTCAGTGGTCTTGAATTTAATTTGCCTTTAATTCGAGGTTTCATTAGGATAATTGTCTGTGGGTTCACTTCTGTAATTGAAGGTTTGCAGGAAAATTAGTGTGTGATCAGCTGAGGGAGAGGAGAGGTGTCACACTGCCTGCTCCAGGTTCACACATGAAACACTCATGGTGTTTCCACAGGACACAGGACTTACCACAGTCACAGAAGCTGCAGGCAACTGTATTTTCCAGTTGAAAACATTATTAAGTTTTGTCTTGGCATTGAGCAGATGATCTGCATTACTCCTGAAAGCCTGGCCCATCCTCTCCTGTTGAAAATCATTCCCAGGCTGAGTGGATGGCTATTTTCTTCTGTCTCATCTTTGCTGAAGTTTCCATTAGTGCTAAAAGCTCTGCTGTCTGGTATTTTCTTTATAGGAAAAAAAAAAATCTCTATTCTCTAATGATAAGAGAGAGATCCCTTGCAGCTTCCTGTCTCTAGACATATTGAAACCTTTTAGCCACTCCTTGCAAAATGTAAGCTTCATTCTCAAAATAGTTGTGTTTTTCTTCTGCATTTCTTTGTGTTTGAATTTGGGAGATTAAGTGTCCAGATTTGTACACACCACACCAGAGAGGGTCTTAGCAGGGCTTTGTAAAACACTGGTAATTGCATTCCACCTTCTAGGGAAATTCTAAGCTAAAACCTTCCTCAATTGCGTTTTTGTCTGGTTTATTTCACAGCCACATCACATAATGTTTCGTCTTGTGATTTCCCCCTGTAGTTTCCAAGGCTGATTTTTGGGGTGTTTTTAGTCTCCAGATATGTGATCCTGCTCTGTTCTCCTGAACTGCAGCCTCTCTCCCACGTTCCAGTCCAGCTCCATGTGGATCATGCTCCACGCTGTCCCACTCCTCTTGTATAAAAATGTCATTTAGCTTCTCTCTTCAGTAAAATTTTAACAGGGCCATAGCTATTTGTGTGCCAGTATAATTGGTGAAATATTATCCAAGGCTGGCTGTCAGAGCATTCCCTCAGCAGTGATGCTAATAACTTCCCTCCAGCCTGACGTTCCCCATTTCATGCTGCTGTTGCTGTCCTACCTCTAGCCATTTCAGGCCAATTTAAAATTTCTGTACTAATCCCCCATCTTCCACAATTTAACTAAAAACTTCCCAGGTGTCACAACATGAAAGCTTTCCCAAAAATCTGACTGCCAAGACCAATTTAATTTCCTTTCTCTGGAAATTGAGGGGTTTTTTTTCTCTGAGAAAGATGTCAGATCAGTGTGCCTTACCTGTATTAAATCCATGTGATATTCCCCCCCAAATTCTTTTAACTTCACTGGCTCAGATTATTCTTTCCTTAATAATTGTTCTAATGCTTTGCTGCTGCTAAGTGTAGAAGAAAGGGCTTTTAGTTGCTCTGATAACTTTTTTCCCTTATTAAATATGGATGTGACATTTATTATTTCTCATTGCATGATATTGTTTGTGTCTTGTTAGATTTATAAAACTTGCTACCCCACATGAAATTTTGTATGCCATTTCATTCACTAGTTTGAATGGAAATTACTTAATTTCTGGACTTTTTTCCTCCCTTGAGCTTTGTGGTCGTCTCAACCTTGATACTTTCTGTTCGATTGCCATCATTGACTTCAATGAGAATTGAAGAATGTGTTCATGTAATTTGGAGTTACCTGCTGCCTTTGGTCTGCGCTCCAGTGTAGCAGCTCTGCTCCTGCGCAGATTATCTCTTCATGTAGCATTTGCCACTTTTCATCACTTCTTTTAATAACTTCAGAACAGCTCCCTTGTCTGGGATGTGGCCCCTTGCTGCCTCCTCTGCTCTCCTCCTCTGCCATTTCCAAACCCTAAGGGTGGGCTTCCCTTTGGTGCTTTCTTCACCTCCTCTCCCTCATCCCTGCAGGACTTGTTCTGATCTCCTCAGCAAGAGAGCTCCGGGCACGTTGCCTGTGAGTTTTTATTTCTGACTGAGATGTGGATCCCTGCAAGTACCAACTTCTCTGACTGAAAACCTCCAGTCTCCTTCCCCTGGCAGATCTTCCAGCCTCATGATCAGTGACTTCCCAGCTGGGTCCCTCACTGTGCACAAGTTGCCCTTTTGAAGCCAAGAACTGAAAATGCCAGCCTGTCTTTTCTAAGGGTTCTGTGAGTGCTGGTGAACACTTTAATTTGGAATTGTCATATAATCACATGCTTCAAATTTATTTTTATAACCAGCTCTTTCATTCCTCTTCCCTAGGAGGAAAAAAAATCTGAAATAGCACCTTGTTTCAGTGGCTGAATGAAACTGTCAGTGACTGCTTTTGGGAATATCTGATTCTAGTATTTTTATTAGCAGCATTTGTTCTGCAATAAATGAGAAGTGGTTTTTCTTTTTTTTTTAAATAGTGGTCCAATAACACTGTTTTCATATTAAAATCTCTCTCTGGAGGTCTGTGGTGTGTTGCTCAACAGTATTATCACAGTGAAACCATCCCAGTGTTACCTTCTGGTCCCGTGACAATTTCAGCCTGGGTTTGATAAACTCCTTCAATAATTTAATTCACTGAGTCTCATTTGCCTCTCACTCTGGTGAATCTACATGACATCAGGTAAGTCCCTTCTGATTTATATGTCTGTAAGAAGAAAGTTGAGATAGCTACATATCATCTTTATTTGAAGCCTTACAGAGCTGCACTGTGCTGCTTCTCAGCAGGAAACACAAACACTTGGATTTGCTTCCTGCTGTGTCAATTGTAACGTGCTAGGAAGAGTTTAGATTTTTCATTAGAACAGCTAAAGAAGTATTTTAGTATGAATTTTGACTTACAATATGTATGTATTAGTATATCCACAGATACACACAGAGAAGATACTGGAGAAAAAATGAAATTATGAGCTAAGTTGAACATACACTGTGCACTTGTTTTGATTGGCCTAAACGCTCATTTATGGCATATGGACTTAAATCCTGTTGACATGTGCAGAAATCAATAGAGCAATGGTTTGGTTGTACAGCTTTGCAGAAGCTGAAGTTGCCCTCCTCCTCTGGTACTGCCCTTTAGTCAAGCATTTGGTCGTGCATTCACTGATTCTGTGTTCAGTCTTGCCACTCTTCAGCCTTAAACACAAGTTTGAGTATTCAACTGCAAGTGCCACATGGGAAATGCAGAGATGTTTAATGAGTGATTGATGTTTTTCACCTTGTAATTAAATGTTATTCATGAATATTTGTTCACATGAAAAATAAATAGGAATGTATGATGTTGGCCAGCAGGTCATTGAGAAAATTAATGATGAGAAAAATTTTCTCAGAGGTGCTGTGGAAAAATTAACTGCACGTGTTAGTGGCCTGGATGCAATAACTGAATACAGCAAGCAAATATAAATATATATAAATTTATAAGAGAGAGTGTAGAAAACTTTAAGAACATTCAGTCATTAGTTTGTCCTGTTTGCTGGGAACATTCACCTTTGGGGATGGTAGCTCTGAATTCAAAGATAATAAAGACAGATCCTCATGAACAGTTTTGAAAAAGGTATTTCAGTTCTCACTAGTGCAAATCTAGGAAAAAGAACTTTTTTCCTGTTGGAAAATACCACTGTCATTTTTTTCCCACTTAATTCCCAGGCTGTAGAATGTTGAAAGGTCAGGCTTGATGGACTCATTTGGGAATATGTGGTGTCAGAGTGGAACAAAATGGATAGTGTCAGTGGAGGTGTCTCTGTTCTGTCTCACCTGTCTGTCTGTCCCAAACACACTTAAATGACAAATTATCTGCAGCTGGAATGCTGGTCCTGGCTGCACATTCATTTCACCTCGGGTCTTCTACCTCAGACTGTCATCAGCCAGCCCAGTCACTTGGTAGAGTGATGGGTTTCAATAAAGACATTCATACATTAAATTCTAGCTACACCTAGGCAGGGCTTCACTGCTAAATGCCTGTGACATTCCTGAAGTGAGTGCTTCAGATTGGATAACCAGTTTGAAATAGGAGAGACCATGATTATGAAAGTGCTTTCTAAATCATAAACGTGCAACCTGAGTTACACTTCTTTTATTCCTCACTTTGAAGGTGCTTTGTAGGACTTATTTCTTCTTTAATCAGCTGGTAAAAGCCATTTTCAGAGGAATATACTCTCCTTTAGAAGAGACAACCTGTGTATTGCAATGTTGTTTATATTGACTATTACAGAAACATTAAACTGTTTTGCAAAGCTAATGGATATTCCTTGATAAAATGCACTCAGATCCTTATCCAAACAGCACATGAGAAAATCTGATCAGCTCGGAATGGTTTAGATAAAAACTAATGAGCATGAAGCCTAAGTAATGACTGCCAGGTTGGGCTCATTGTTTGTCTGGTGCTTTGGGCTAAAAAGAGGCTGTTTATATGATCTGCAATGATGGCAGCTTTATTAAAAGTAGCATTGTTTTGGTCCCAGTACAAATATCCAAATTCCCTGGACAGCACCTTTCTTTTTTTTTTTTTCAATTTGAAAGTCCTTATATTCTTTGTGACTCTTCAAAATTTGTGAAGCATTCTTCTGTTAGTCACATAACATTCACTTTTTATTAATGTGCATCAGCTCTTACCCACAGCCCAGACACTTCACCATAACACAGAAGGGGATAATAGGCTGAATTATCCTTAAGCAATTGCAGTTGTAACTATTTCATGTCTTATTGTGGTATGGAAATTTGATTCTTTGCCAGGTCCCATGGACATATCTTCATTTTGACTACTGGAAGGCACAGTGGGATAAATGGATTAAAGTAGAACTAGCTCATAGCATTATTTCTTATCACTTTTATGGTAATGTCTTCACTGATGTAGTTGCTGTATGCACACAAAGGCAGGTTTCTTTCCCAAAAGTGGGAAACCCTATCAGTATTAAACCAAATGTAAAAAAAGCAAACTAAACCACAAAACAATGGGAAAGGATCAAAGAGCAGTGAAAAGGGTGGTAGTGCAGAGATTGTTTGGTCATTCAGGTTAATAGCAGACATAATGGGATGATGATGCTATTTTTGCCAGGTTGTTTTTTGAAAGAAAAAGTACAGTAAGTAGCAGCCAGTATTACCAAGAGTCGTGCAACCAGGATGTTGTGCCTGAGTGGTTTTGGGAGGGAGAGGTGAGGCTTGCAGCAGGAGTGGATCTCGAGAAAGTACTGAGAGCTGGGGAAAGAAATGATATTTCATATTAATTCCAGTTAAGTATTCCAGGAGGATGGCATAAAGAAAGGTATAACAGAAGTTCAGCCGTGAGTGCTCCTCAGTGGTGTCGTTGATGGAGCGAAGTGGGGACAACTGAAGTGAGAGAGAGATGAGCTAAAATAATGTGTTGACTGGAGAGGAACGCTTCAGCTGTGACAGCCTGAGTGCTGGTTGAAAATGAAAGTTGAAGCCATGGGGGAGATAAAATTAGCTGTGGACAAGGGAGGGAGAAAGAAGAGCAGGTGAGCTGAGGGATAGCTCCCCTGTGCCCAATAAAAAGGAGGATAAGTGGAAGGAGCAAACTTATGAAAGGCATAGCAAAGAGACAGCTAACTCCTGCTCTCAATATAGTTATTCCTTGGTGCAGTATATATAAAAAGGGATGTAACAGCTTTGCATTAGAGACCAGCTTTTTTTGTTCTGTGTTTGAACCTGAGGCTTTTAACACCTCAAAACCACAAATCACCAGTGAGGTGCTCTGGCAGGAGCACTCTATCTGGGTGGTGAGTAGGGCACGTGCTCTTGCCTGTCTGCTCAGCTTGGGAGGGCAGTTTTGGATGGCCCTTTATGCCTGCTGATGGTGCTGCCACTCTACAGTGTTCTCCAGCAGGCAGGGATGCATAGCTTTTGCCTTTGCAGATGGAAGTACCTCCACAGGGAATGTTTCCAGCTAGGAGGAGCAGGGAGGGAAGAAGTTCATCATTGCCAGCAGGTGGGAAATTTTGCTACTGGCACTTAGCTCATAACTTCAGGAAGTTTGGCCCAGCCTGGCACAGACCTGTGTCATGACCATATGCTTTGCCTTATAACACTGCCCTCTCTAAGTCTCAGAGAAGCTTTTTTTATTTGAATGGTTAGATAAATTATGTTTTATTAAGTGTTTTCTTGTCAGGTTATTGATTGGTATGGAGTGTGGAGAAAAGTGGGAACGTGAGACTGATGGGCAAGCTGCAGACACAGGTGAGGGCTTGTTCCCCAGTCTCTGGGGATTTCCCTGTGCCTCTGGGAGCAGGGACCAGCTGCCTGGGCATGGGGGACGAAGCTGGTGTTGCATGAAGGTCAGGCAGGAGAGTCCCTGCAAGGAGCCAGAACTGGCATTCCCTGTTGCCTGAAGAGTGGATGCTCCCTTCCTTCAGCTGCCCCAAATCAGCAGCCTCTAAAATACAATTGTTCCCCTCCTCTCAGCCTTGCCTCCCAGAACTCTGGCTGGCTCTGTCAGCCCTCTGTGCCCTCCTCTGGATCCAGCTCTGCTGCTGCCACCAAATTCAGATTTTCAGCCTGCAGAGTTGGGCAAAATAACTCATTCAATTTTGCCTCCATTACTGAGCAGCCATGGGCTGCCTCAGAGGGCAGGAGGGTATTTAATGTGACATTTGCACTTGTGTAAGGTTCTGGCAGTGTCATGGGAACCAGCTAATACAGGTGAGCAATTGCCAGTGGTGGCCTAGTCTCATGAAGAACAGTAATATGACAGTTTATTCTCCAGGCTTCTCTCTGTGGGATGATACTGCTCAAGGAAATTAAGCCTTAGAGATAATTTGGCAACAGGCTTATTTTAAATACTGATTAATGCCTATTGCTTTAGTGCAGCTCCTGCTTTACTCATGATGTTTTAATATGGCAAAAGAATTATGATTAGTGCTTTTAGGTTTTTAATGTTCAGATAGTTAAAATGTCCCGTAATAATCACTCCCTTTAATACTCAGCATAACTATTACAGAGATATAACTGTGCTTTGGTGTTGAGAAGGAGAAACCAGGATCCCAATGTGATCTTGAATGCCTTTTTCTGGTAGCTTAAATCAAATCCTTGAATTTCAAAGTCCTTGGCAGCAAGTTTTAAGAACTTTAATTAAAAAAGAAGTCTTCCATAAATTTAAAAAAAAAAGGATAATTTGTTAAAAGGAGTTACTGAAATATTGCAGTAAAAATATAGTGGAATATATGCCAGAAAGCACAAGTAAAAGCATCACAATCAGAAAACAAATTCAGATTCAGAGTGGCTGTAATCTGAGATGTACCTGTATAGCATACAAAGTGCCTCCAAGATTTATAATCATTATTCTCATGACATTAACGTGGTTTAGATCTGATTCTGCAATATCTCACACCACTGGAAGTCAGGAGTGATTTTCTAATAGAATTGCAAAAAAAACCCAATAAGAATAAGAACAGGCTCCAACTCTGCCAATCTGACTGATCCTTGGAAGAAGCAAGAAATATTTGCATACATTTCCCTCTCCTGCCTCAGAGGTGCTATCTTGCATGCAGCAGTTCTTTTTTGTCTCACCCAGCTTGTAATTCTGTTGCTTTGGGTTTCCTACTGTGGCTTTGTAAATCATGTTAAGAGTGGAAGGAGTGTGAACTCAAACCTTCCCTTGAAAAGAAGAATCCCCCAGTGCCCAAGCAGGATCCCCACAAGGCACAGAGCAGCATCTCAGCATTTGGAGCCTGTGAGCCCTGCCGGGGCTGCCAGTTTGTCTGAGGAAATATTTTATGTATGACCGCGTCTCACAGGAATCACAGTGCTCCCATACAGCCCCACAAGCTCTGCATCAGACCACTGAGCTCATCCTTGCCTCTGTCTCCCTCAAGGGAGTGTCTCTGGATGTACTGTGGGGTTGTGCTACCTCCCACGGCAGCCTCAGCCACCCATTTGGTCCCCTTGTCCCTGTGCACCTTGGGTGATGTCCATCACTGCTCCATTGCATGGAACAAACTTCTCTCTCTAGTTCCTTAAAGCCTGACCTTACCTTCTTCCATGTGCCACTCTAAGGTGATATCCCTGCTGGTTTTGTTGAGTTCTTTCCTTGATGTTCTCTTCCCCATGTCCTCTCTTTGCCTGTTTCTCACTTGGCAAAGGCTGCTGTGATCTCGCCATTCTTCCTGAAAAAGTGTTAATAGTTCTTTATTGCAGTGTTGTTTTTACTGATGGCTTGGCTTTTCTTGTCCATGTGTTGAAGTACCACAAGTACATGGTCCTTTCCCCCACTCCGTGTGTGTTCTTCAGGTTTTGGTTCCTCTTTCTGCTCCCTTTCTTCCTTCATTTGCCATAAAGCTAAATATGGACAATTGATGACCCTCATCGGTTACTTGGTGTGGCGTTTCCTGCTTTTTCAGGATGAATCCAGGAACCTCATATGTAGTTAAAAAAAATATGTAGTTTTTAACTCATATGTAGTTAAAAAAGCCAGCATAGGGCTGGCTGCTTATTCCTGTAGGAATACACCAAGGAAGGGTTGGAAAGGGCAGGCAGCAGTATTGTTTATACAAGTGAGTAATTACCCATGGTGGGGCAGTTTAGCAGCTTCTGACTTTGCTTTGTTGTTGCTCAGGTAAGGATGAGGTGGAGAAAGGGGAGGTAGCTGAGTATTTTGCCTCTCATGTGAGTTTCTCTGTGCATCTTCCAGCTCTGGTAGAAGCAATAACCTCACTGAACTCATCACTGACAGCAGGAATGTGTAGGACTGGCTAAAGAGGGACTGGAGCACTAAGCATGACAGGGAAAGGAGAAATGGGAATGGTTTAGCTTCTAGAGTAGGATAAGTTGGACGTTAAAGAAAAATTGGGGGGGAAAAAAGACACTGTGGAGGTATTCCCATTAATTTTTAAAGCTGGGAGGCTGCCATCCTTACATAGTCAATGGAAGGAGGTGAGTGCCTATAACATGCCTTAACTAGCAGCCTAAATTGAGGGTTTTAATGCCACCTGTTTTATTGTTGTGATTCACGATCTTATTAACGCACTTTTAAAATGAAAAGAAGTGTCAGACATCAAGAAGGATAAGGGGTAGGTGGAGAGCCTGAACATCTGGTAAATGTTCTGTTCTGTTCATTTTAACAATAATTTTGGGTGTTTTTTCCTTTCCTCTTCCATTATTTTTAGGTAAATGAGATTGTAGCTTAGCATGAAACTGATTTTGGAAATAAATTTGATGGCATGCTCCTTCTCTTGCAGAGGTGGCTTGATCTCTGTACTACAGGTTCTTGCATAAATGCATGAACCTTTTTATGTAAGTTTATTGCTTGTTAAAGATGTGTCCTCAAGTGTAGTTTACTACTTAAAAGGGTTTGTCTGTGGCTGTGGCCAAAACCAATTTTTTGAACTGTTTAATTCTGATTTAAGAAGGACAGTGTTGCCTTTACTGGCCACATGTTTTAATAAGAGCTGCTGCTTTTTTTTCTTGTATTCTTGTATTACTGAACCTCTGGTATTTTGGCAGGGAGATACACCTGGCAGAAAAATTTGCACACCCAAACACAGCCCTCATTTATTGACAACTTACAAAACTTCGCAAATGTACTAAGTGTTTAATATGTCTGAATTCATTTTTCACAGAAAGTCAGCAGGAAATAGAAAAATCCTCACAGAAGCATCCAAATACAGCTCGACCAATTTCTTCTGTGTTCAAATATGTCATAGTGATGTCTGGAAAGTGAGTGCCTTCCATTAGTGCAGCGCTGCACCTCAGACAGGTGCCCCGCTGGTGGCTGACCCCAATATAATTGTCCAGGACCTGCAGCAGTCAGTTGTCCTCTGGTGTGTCTCCCCCAAACCATCATCTCTTCCCTTAACTTTTACTCTAAAATCCTGTCAAGATCATAAATGCCTTTCCCATTCCTTTTCCTCTCTGAGGGCTAACTCCTGGCTGACATGCTGATGGATTTATAAAGGAAACCCTGACGGAGCGCATTCCGTTCTGGCGCCCGGCCAATTAGCGGCGCGTCCGGCGGCTGTCTCCTGGACGGCTGCACAGGCAGGAGCCCACTCAGGATGAGAAGTTAGCACTTACAAAACAAATGATGCCTCACATGAGCTGGTAATTACTGGCTCCTTCAGTTCCCATGGTGAAAATCAAGATAAAAGTGGGTTTTAGCCCGTGTGCCAGTTTTGGAACTGCTCCCTTCAGCCTCTGAAGCTGCGACACTGGGAGTGTATTGATGATGTGCTGTGTGTGAGTATCTAGAGAGGGTTTATGGATCCAGCAGCCTTCAGCTGTGAGCTGTGTTCTCCCGGGGATGTATTGCTGGTGGTGTGTGTGCCCCTGTTCACAGGCAGAATGGGAAAGGGGGTGTAAACCACAACAAGGAGCAGAATAATGAACAGAATCCAGTGGCGTGGTGATGGTCACTTAAACTGTTAAAACAGGAGTTCAAGTAATCATGAGTGGTCACCCAAATTCAAAGCTACATTTATTGAAACTGGGGCTAGAACATCTTGTCCCCAAAGGGTATCTCAGAACTCATTCTGAATGAACATTGAGGTGTAAGTTGAAATGATTCTTTTGACCTTGGTAATCTTTGTACTTTCTGGAAATTGTACTGACACTTGAAACGTCAAATTAGCCAGGAGGTTTTTCAGCTCTGATTTCAGAGATGTTTTATGCTGAATATTAAGGAGAAAGGAGCTATGCACAGTTAAAAAAAAAAATCCCAGGTTACTTGATGAAAGCCTTATAAATAACTGTTTGAAAATAAGACATTGTCATACTGGAACTAATACTGCTATTGAACTAGTTGGAAAGTTATATTGACATTATTCAAGAATGTTTTATCTCTAGTACTTGTGATTCTAAGCTGTGCATTTATTGGATGTTGCCATTGGGAAAATGGACACCTATTATATATTCTTCTAAGAAAGGACAGTCATCTGGGATTCAGCACATGGCTGAGCAAAGGAAGCAGAGGGAAAATTAATTTTCATAGGGAAAGTTGGGCAGAAGATGAAAAAAAAATACATTAGAAAGGTGGCTTAGTGGAATAAGATAATCTAAAGACCAAAGATCACCTGTTGAACCAAATAAATAATTCAGGAAAACCCTTGATGTCCAGGGATCCTGGGCTGAATTGGAAACTGAGCTCTCCCAGTCCTTGCCTGCTGTTATGAATCAGTACCTGACAGCTCCACTGCACTGTGCCAGAGGCTGGGATCTCCCCCAGCTGATCTTGGCAGGCTCTGCCAGTGGCTTGTGCTGTCCTGAAACAGCCATAATTTCCCTGCCTTGCATTATGATGTCTGCTCTCAGAAATTACCTCCCACTGAACTGAGGGCCAGCTCACCAGCCTACTTCTCCTGCAGGAACTTCCATGCCCTACATATACTGGGCTGAATGTTTTAAATAAAGATTTAACATTAATAAGATACTCATCAGCCAGCTGACCTGCCTGATGTGGGAGCCCAGGCAGGATGAGGTTGTTTAAAGGTGTCTGCAGGGTGAAGTCCCATTGACACTTAGATTCCCACTGCTTGGTCTGAAAGTGTGATTAAAGATTCTGAGGTGACTTACAGCCTCACACTGTTCTTGATGCTCATATTAAATAGCCACAATCTCTGCAGGGAAATGTGCTGCAGCCTGAGGAGAGCTAGGTCAGGCAGTAGAGGTCAGTCCTTGGATTTCTCATGACTTCTAGGAAATCTTGGACATTGCCTTGCCCCCAGCTTTCTGAAATCCAGTGCTGTGATGAATTTCAATAGTTGGCAGACCAAATGATTCTGGAAAACCAGCCCAATTGCAATAAATGCTTTCAGATTATTGTCCCAAATGGTCTATTGAAAAAGGAACAGATGAAGGCAAGAGTGAGCAAATGAGAGCGTTTTCAGAAAGAGCAAATCACAGAGGGAGCCCCTGGCCATTTTTCAGGCTCTATCACATAATCAGAAGCATTCAAAAGCAGGAAGTGTTGGAGGGAGATAAGGGACATGTACATGAGGGCAGTGAGGTCAGGGTAATAATCGGCAAGAACCTGAGCGAAGCTGACCAGTCTAACCTCCTTAGGTTTATCTCAGAGAAGAGTAAAAGAGCATTTATGCAGTATTGAGATACACAGTTCCAGTTTGTGGGAGGATGCAGATAAAAGCAGCACAGGGCATCTTAGGAGCCAGCACGACCTAATTAAGAGAAAATACTGAACGTAATCCCCTAAGACTCCTCTCAATGGTTCTTTGCTAAGGCAGCAGAGTTCAGCGTAAACAAGTTAAATATGCTGATATAAAACTGAATTGCGTAATAAACATAGATAGAGAGCTTTTCTTCCCTTTTAGTGCCTGGGAAGAGCACAGTAAATGGGCTAAGAAGCCAGGGGAGAGCAAGCAGTGTGATGTTTGAGTGGTATGTTCCCCTTTTCCATCAAAGTCTGGATTCAGCCTGTGTGTGCTTAAGCTAAAGATTTCTAGGGCTTGTGTGGGCTGGGGCCATCCAGCCCCCCTGTGCTGCCCAGGCTGCTTCTGGATGGGAGTTTGGGCTGCAGGTAACACAGCTGTGTCATCCCACTGCTGGGGGAGGGGAAAGAGCCAAATACTGGTGTGAAAAGGCATCTGGGGCTGAGCAGTGTCTGTGAGGGTTCCTGGCAGTTCCCAAACATATAAACGGTGTAAATATCAAAAAAAGACACTGGTTACACAGCGTGGTGCCCAGGGGTATAATGGTAATGGGCGGGAATTAAGGTGGAGATAGAGGCTGACTATAAGGAAAAGTCTTCCTAGCTAATCAACCAAGGCCACAGTGCTCTTTTCAGAGGGAAAGAGCCATTGACACAGGACCAAACTAACTCTTCCTGTAAGAATTTCTCAAGTTCGTTAGGTCCTACCAGAGGCCTGGGCGTGGATTACTGCTGTGTGTAATTCTGCTGATGGAGTGAGCTATGGAGAAGATGAATAACCACGTTCATGGTCCTGTTATTTCTGCTGTGTCAGAGCAGCACTCACCTCTGCTGCCATGCCAGCCTGATGGGGAACGTGGCCTCACTGGAGATGTGCTTGCCTCCCGTGTCTGCTGGTGCTGTGTCTGCACTTCTGGCATGCTTGTGGTGCAATGAAAACAAAGAAAACAATCCAAAAGAGACAATATAGCAGAAAAAAGTCTGAATACTTAGAGTATCACATTGCTTTGGGATAAAACAAAATGGGCTTCTGGAAGCAGTCAGTCTGAGGGGGGTAATTCCCAACAAAAGTTGGGAATGTGTTCTTACCATTAGAATTGATGAAATTGTCATTTACTGTAAGTAGATGTGCTCTGAAGGAGTCTGCACATCTTACTGTACTGAGCAAAGATAATCTTGCCTCACTGTATCCTGGTCTGTTCTCTATTTTAGAGCTGCCCTTGTGTACACCATCAGGGGCTTCCTTCAGTATTTCACCTAATTTTCTTTAAGCCTCCCATAATTGTTCCCCAAGGAAAGGTGTATTTTACCCACTGTGGCATCTCACCTCCTCCCCAGGAGGTCTTAAAAGCATAGCCATTACACTAGTGTCTGTTATCAGCTTTTTCTCTGCCCCAGCCCTCCCTGCTGGTGATGTGTTTTGTTGATTCCAGGAATGCAAAAAGCATCAAGACTATAATCTTTGGAAAGCATCCAAGTGAGTTTTCCAGTAGGCAGGGAGGAGTGTTGAGGTGCCTTTCTCTCAGGTGAATGTTGTGGTCCCTCATGCTCTTCTGCATGTGCCAGCACCTCTGGCAGGGGGCTGCCACAGTGCTGGGTGGCTTTGGTGGCATTCCCCACTAGACAGATGGGATTTATAAGTATGTGTTCCTGATTTTAGGTGGAAATCCCAAGCAGTAGGGATATCTCTGATGTCTTCTGCTTGTGTGAACCATGCAGCTCCTGCCCAATGTGCTATTAAGCTTTTTCCTTTAGCTGCTTTGGTTTCACTCTGCAGTGCTCAGGTGCAGCCATAATTGTTTTGTCTGGGTGAGTGAGGAAAATAAATCCTTTTTCCTTTTGTGTGGGGAATCTCACATCAGAGATATTTACAAAGAGCCCTCTGGCTGGCAGTGCACCACAGCTACCTGCTCACACCCCTTGTGTTTAACAGGAGCACATCCTGCTCCACAGACCTCTGTCCAGAGCTTGGGGAAGCCAGACAGGAACAGAGAGGCATAAATTTAGTGGTTTGGGTTGTTTATTTTGAGTATCCTGTCTTGCTGACCATCACAGTGAGACATACGGTTTTTGTTGGTGTCCAGCAGTTGCCTGAGTTAGAAAGTCAGGCACTGTCCTTGAGAAGCATCTTTCGCTGTATTTAGAAGGGAAAAATGCTGCCTTAGGTTTCTGTTTTCCTCAAAATTGCAATGTCTTTTGTTTTTATTAAGAAAAATATTTCCACGTCCAGACATGTATGAGCACAAATAACAGTTGATTACTTTTTTTTTTTCATTTCCATGGTGTAAAAGAAGGAATTTGTTTGTTGCTTTTCCTTCTCTGGTAGTTTTTGTTGATATAATAGAAGGTAACAGAAGGCAGCTCAATTGTTCTATTACATAATCTAAAAAAAAAATCTCAAAACAACTAAAAGTCCATCCTAAACTATTATTTATTCCAAATGCAGTGGATTTTTTGGTGGTCTCTAGCAGGCTATATTTCTCTATACCCATCTGAAGCAATGTGCTCTATGCTGGTCCTTCATAGCCTAGACTTGCCAACATTTGGCAATTAAAAATGTTATTTGGAAACTGTCTGATGCCCCTGTAATAAGCACTGAGAGGAATTTACTGCCATGCTCAAGTATTTTTAGATGTCTCTTTGAGTGAGCAGTTACTTTCCTTCCTGTGGAGTGTTTGTGTCTAAGTCTAAATGAAAAGGCAGTGAACTGTGGCTTTTTCCATGTCCCATTATTTAAAGGGTGGCTACAAAGAAGGTGGAGGCTCCCTTTTGGCATGGAGTCGTGTGAAAAAGGCAACAGGTAGGAAAAAAGGTTACTCCTTCCAGCTGGACACAAGGACATTTTTTCACAGTGAGAATAATGCATTGGAATAATCTGGTGGTTTCCCTAGTGCTGGACACTTTTATGATGCTGGGCAGGGTGCTGGGCTACCTTGCCTAGACTGTGCTTTTGCCATGAAAAGTTGGACAGATGATTCCTGAGGTCCCATCCAACCCAGTATTCTTTGATTCTGTGATTCTCTGAAATTTGTGTGGACACACACTGTGTGCAGCTTCACTGCAGGAGAGACTTTGGTACAAACTGAATGGAGCTGGATTCTTACACCTGCACTGCTTGCTGAAAGCAAAGATTTCCAAAGTTGGCTTTGTGAAATAAGCTGAAAATAACCACACAAATGTTGCCAATAGAGCAAATGATGGCACTAAGGTCACTATCAAGCTCAGTAGATATACAGGCATTAGCCTTTTAAGTGTTGCTGATTTTTCAACTTTTCTGTCTATTGCATGTGTCTCACATGATCAGAAGCTGTTACAGGACTTGCCAAACCACCAAAGAGATGAGCCAAGTCTAGCCCAGCAGAATTCCATGTATTCCCTGTTGCAAATAACTTTGTCATTGCTTCTCTGCGCCTCTGTGCTGTCCTCAGATGAATTTTGCTTTGTGTTATATTTTGTCAAGCCGTTGTAAAACACAGTGAGCCTCTTCCTTTACTGTTTTCCTTTGTCTTTTCTTTGCCTTTATCCTTCACAGTGTCACTGCCAGTATTCCTTGTTACCATATTTCTCCTCTTTTTCTTGCTTCCCCTGAAATGCACTTCTGCACAGTGAATATTTGCCCTTCTTTGCCAGTTGTTCTCTCTCTTTCTTTTCACTTTCCTGTCAATCAGCTCCTGTTTATTCCCAGTGATATCCATGCATACATGCATATATTTGTCCATGTGCCAGGTACTGCTCACTGACCTGCAGGAAGGTCAGAGGTGCACTGCTAACTAAGGGGTCTTAGTAATAAAAACCAGCAGGAGCAACTGTCTCAGAAGCAAACCAAAGATCTGGAAGCCTCTATCTAGAGACAGGAGACTCCAATTTGCATTTCCAAGTATTCCATCTATTTTACCTACCCCAGAGTTACAGCTGAGAAATGGCAGAATTCATTGATGAATAGATGCAGGCAAGGGAGTGTTTGCTTTATTTAAATAATTACTTTTTTTTGTTTTCCTGCTCCATCCTGATGGCGTTGGTGCCATTATGACCTAGCTAAGAACTGTATTCTCCTTCTGAATTCCAGCTCCTGTCTTGCTTAAAATGTAGTAGCTAGAGCTGATGCAGTAAATAAAATATTGTCATCGTTGGGGGATCAACATTTATGGGATGATACATGAACTGGCTGAACTCCAGTGTGCCTCTGATCTATAATGTAGAACTATGGTTTTTTGAGAGCCTCTCAAAATGTACGTGAAATCCACGCAAGAATCCCCTCAACTTCAATGTGCAATTTGTATTTAAAGTAGGTAGTGTGGCTTAATTAATGTGGTGCTCATTGGATGATTAATACATGATTTAGAAGTCTTCTGTGGAGTTCCTCATTCAGAGATCCTAAGACCAGAGGTACATGATAATGAAGATGATGATGATGATGATGGTCTGCTTTGACCCCTTGTACAGGAAAAGCTCCTTGTCTGCAGTCAAATCTCTGCCTAGCTGGGGAGGTTTGTGGAAAGGCACACTCTTTGGCTGGAGGAGGAATAACCCTGGATAAACTGATCCAGTAGTTAATTTCCTTCATACTTAAAAAGTTGCTTCTGTTCATAATTTTAGGTTGAATTTGTCTAACTGCAGCTCTCAGCCTTGGGAACATACATCTTTACCTGCTAGCTTAAAAAGAGGTCTTCTAAGAGAAATTATCTCTGTATATTCTCAAAAATAATTGAATCTCCTTTTTCCCACCTCTAATCTGAACGAAAGTAGGTTTCTTCATTTTCCTACTTTTAGGCAAGTGTTCCAGACTTTGAATTATTTTCTTGGGTTTCCTTTAACTGCTCTGTCATTATCAATGCTTTTACAATGAGGAGCTTGGACTGTAGGCAGTGTTACAACAACCGTGTTGTTAATATTTAATATAATGGCAATTCCTCCCCCCTATTCCTCTATGAGGTATAAGGCAGTCCCAGGTTTCCAAAACAGTCTGGCAATCTGTGATTTATTCAAGGCAGCAGTGAATAAGCCAGCATAGAGCTCAGTGATGCTGCAGATAGATGGTTTCAAGCTGCTGGAAGATCTCTTTAAAGCTCTCTCAGGTGTCTTTTTCCTACTCTGCATCTGGTGTGATACAGCAGAGTTATTTCTTTTTATGGCTAAGCATTGCTATTTTATCTGACAGTGATACCATGCTTTGTTGACAGACCTGCCATCATATAGGTGGTAACTAATTATATTGGTGTTTTAAATGTTTGCCTGTAAAGCAACAGAGGAAATGCCACCACTCACCTTGGCAATTTGATTCTGGTCTTTATAGTGTTGCTGCCATCAGTTGTTCCCCAGTTGGTTCAAATCCTTCAGATTTCTCGTCAAGTTGGATACCTAAGCCTGGCTGTGCTTCCTGAGCTGAATCTGTGCCACAGCTGAAGTGGTACCTCAGTGTTTTACAAACTCTGCATTTGTCTCATCATTTTACTATACTATTGAATCACATTCTCTTTATGGCTCTCTGCAATTTCTGGATCCAGGACAGTGGTACCACTGAGGGCCTGTTTGTTTCTCATCTTGTGTTCTCACTGTTGTCTGGTCAGTCTCTGATCACTGCAGTTCTGTACTTCTCTTTCAACCTATTTTTTCATTCCATGTCACCAATTCATAAAGTACATCTTGAATTCTTGAGTTCCGGTTCTCCAGTTGCCTCGCTGTCCCTCTCACCTTGGCAGCATCCACAGTCAGTAAGAATCATTTTCAGTCCATCAGCCCTACATTAATGAAAAGAAGGAATATGACTGGATACAGGACATAAAGCTCTGCAGAGCCATGTGTGTGGTTTCTTGCCAGTTTTACACTTTACTATTCTGAATGTGATTTTCCAGCATTGCACTGCAGAGTATTAGATTAATCCAAACCATATTTCCTTAGCCTGAAGGTTTGTGAAAGGCTTACTAAGGTCGACATAATACCTGCCATTTCATCCCTATCCACAGCATCTCTTATCCTGTTACTGAAGAACCTTAGAATGATTTCACACAGTTTGTTCTTGACAAACCCATGCTGCCTGCTACTCATCTCCTTGTTATTTTCTGCTGCTTATAGATGATGTCTGTAGAAAAATATTTTCTGAAGAATAAAGTTTTGTATGACTGCTGTGCAATTCACTGTTTTCCTCATTTCTTACTCCATCTCTCTTGCATTGCATCTTCTGAAGATGCTGGGCATCTTGTCCCTGTCATTCCTAAACCCCATTGACACAGAAGTTATTTCAGTTGTCTCTTCCAGTTTGCCCTCCTTGTTGGCCAAACTGAGTCAGTGCCTATCATAAAAAGTTTATCTCACCTTTCTTTGTCTTCACCCTGTTGATCTTCCATTTTCTGCCATTCCTTCTATTGTAAATTGACATTTTTTTTAGTGTTGGGCTTTCTCTGTGTGGCTCCTGTGATAGGTAATGGTGTTTCCCCTTATTTTCTTTGACTCTTTAGTTCCTTTCACATCTGCTATTCAACATCAGTTTCTTGTCTCTGCCTTGTTAATTTTCCTTACTTTCTCATCTGCAATGGGCTGAGTGAATACTTTAGACCATTTGCATGATCTTTAAATTACTATATCCTCTAATTTATATCACATGTTTTTTGCTGTTTTGCATTATTTAATTCTCTAAAAGGTTTCAGGTAGAGTGGTTCATGAGTACAACACACTGCGGAGCACAGCTGGGTTGTGTAGTCTTCATAGGCATTTGCTTTCTGTTTTCTCCTTTTACTTACTGTTTTGGGAAACAGCCTCTTTCACTCCATTATTTCCAGAATCATGCATGCGTGAAGGTGGTGCTCCAGGGAATGGCAGAGGTGTGAGAACTGCTGAATCACTCGTGTCCTGACATCCCCATCCTGAATGGTGGTGCAGAGGAGGACTTGGTACACTGGTGGTGCTTATTATAGGGTACAGTACCCTCTGGTATGTGAACAAATCAGGAGTTCAGTGTTCTGCTAGGTTTCCTGCAGTCAGACACTCATAAACTCCTTAAAACCAAGAAAATATAGCTATGTGCTAGATGCTGGTGTTTGCAGAGCATGGGCACATGTGCATGAAGAATTATTCTGTTGTTCCCTCACAGAATTATGGAATGGTTTGGGTTGTAAGGGACCTTAAATATTATCTAGTCCAACCCCCCCTGCACACCTCTAGGGATGTGTTCCTTGTCAGATTTATTCAAAACCCCATCTATTTACTTTTTATATAGCTTCTCATTAATCAGCAATATATAGGCAGTATTGATGTCCATTTTAAATAAATACATACTGCAGCAAAAATTCACTACAGTCAATACTTTTTCCCCCTAAATTTTAGTGAAGAACCTATAAATGTTCAGATGTTTCTTGCCTGCTACAGCATGTCCCAGTGGGATTCAGCAGAAGTCTTTGCATTGATTTGTGTGGGTTTGTGCAGGTCCATGTAAAGCATTTAACCTCAAACTACAGGTCAGTGGTAGAAATGTAGGAATCTGAAAATACATATTCCCTGCCCTGAAAGAAAGGAATGGAAACAGAGAAGAGAGGAAGGGATGGAAACAGAGATGTCACCTACCCCACAAGATAGTGGCTTGCAAGCAATTCCCTCTTATCTTCTGGCTTGGGGACAGTGTATTTGCACTCTGATGTTTGAAGTAGGTTGGGTAGAATTTAACTTCTGGCTCAAGGGAGCCTTTAGTTTATTAAATATGGATGTTCTTTCAGGTAAGAGCATGGTTTCTCTCTGCAGCACATCACTTTCCTTGAACATATGCATTCGGGGAAGAAAACTCAGCTCTTCTGTACCTAAATCTTTTCTGTCTGGATCCACCTGCAAGAAATAGTAATAAAAACTGTCAGATTATAACAACGGCAGGATTTTTAGTGTGCAGTGGTGTGGCTTTAGCTGCCTTCACATCTGTGGAATTGTGTGCCAGGTCCCAAGGCTGGGCTCTGTGCAGCCCTGCTGGGGGATCTGCCTTTGCCTCACCTGTAATTACAGGGAGAAAATCACTCGAGTTATTGCCGCGTCTAAACGCGGCACTAACGTCTGCCTGTCCTGGCAGTAAGACAGCTCCCGTGCAACAGGCTGTCACATCCCCTGCCTTCTGCATTATCTTGCTCTTCTAAGAAAATTTTTCCAGCTCCAGTTACTAATCAGGCTGTGGTTGATCTCTCTGAGCTCTGAAGCAATGGGATCTATCACTCATCCATCAGCGCCTGTCCCGCTCTCCCTGCGAGCATCCGTTTCTGCCTGGATGCTGCTGAGGAGGAATGAGACCTGCTGCTGAGTGGGCTGGGGGAGAGCCACAGTCTCATCCTGATGAAACAATCAGGTTATGGGCTGGTTTGCATTTCTATTCCCGCTTTTGCAGGAACATAAACTGGACTGTTTCTTGCTGTGCCTGCGGGAAGCCTCAGGAGCAGCTTGCTCCTGCTTCCAGCCTTTGGTGTAGCCTCATAGAAGAATGTTTCAACAAACATAACTTTCAACTGCCTGACACTCCCCAGTCTCTTCTATCTCTTGTCTATAGTGCTATCAATCAAATTGTTCTTGTCAGTTAACTGGTTTTAAATCTCGTGTGGAAAAATTGTCAGTTCAAGATCATACTACAGTAAGGACAGATGTGACTGCTCTTGTTGCGTTAATTCATTCCTGCTTAAGACATGAAAATAAACTGATAGAATATCAATTTGAAGCTCTTAGACCTTGAAATGATTTAAAATCTCCTAAAAGGAAGGCTGGGGCTGAGCTTTGTCTCCAAGGCATCATTTTTAACTTAGCAGGAAGCTCTGATGGTCTTTCCTTTAAATTGCCTATTGTCCAGATACCTACAAAGAAAGTGCTTCTGCGGGACCGTTTGTGTTTAGTGACGGCGTTTATTTCATTTCATGTGACAGATGACTTGGCTTCTGGATCGAGTAATTACTCGCTCCCATCCCGCCGGGGCAGCTTTCTGACCTGCTGGAGCAGTGATTTGCTCTGGGAACGCCGGCTGGCTGGGCAGGGAGCCGCGGTGGTGGCGGTGACAGGCTCCAGAGCCCCGTGTCCCCAGGCTGGGGTGGCCCCTGCCACTCCTCTGTGGGGGCTTCCTTGGCTGTTTCATTCAGAGGATAGGAGAGGGGCATGGCAGCTGCAGGCTTCACTAATGACAGAGCCACCCAATTAATATTTAAATACCTGAAAGCCTTTCTGGTCTGTTATAACTGATAGTCCATAACTGTGGGGTGTCTCACCAGATTTCAGGTTCATAGATTTTCTTAGATTTTCAGAAATTTTTTTTTTATTATCCTAAACTTTGATTGTGAGACACAGTGATGAGCTCCTGAGGATTGCTGGATGGAGCTGAATGAACTCTGCTTTATTCTTCAGCATAGGAGAGCTTTTCATTCACTCACAAAGAAATGCTTGATTTCTGCTTGAGGTAATTTTTTTTTTTTACAGATGGGGTAATCAAAGCATTGAATGCAACATTACATTGTGGCAATTTTATTTTAAGCAGATTTTCTGCCTTTTTTTCCTTTTTTTTTTGCAATATTATCATGCAGCAGCCAAACTAATGCATATATAATTTTCTTTCCTTTCTGCTTGTCATGCCCTGCTAACATGGACATCTACAAAGGCTCAGGTTGGTGTTGCAATCTGTCTTCATCTTGTTGTTCTCATCTAGTAAAAAAGGGCTTTGATGTTTTCTTCATCAATCAGCTTTTTTTTTCTCTTCCTCTCTTTAAAACTGGATCCAACATTATTATAACATTACAGATTCATCCAGAGAGGTGCCACATTTGTTTGTTACCCCTGAAACTTCAGCTGCAGCAAAATGTGCTGTTTCAGAAACGAGGGATATTGATTTATTTCTATCTACCTAAATTTTCTATGCTTGCCTGGCTTTGTGACAGGGAGGCAGCAGCACCTACAACTTCTGAAATCTGCAAAAGTGCACTGAAACTCTCACTAATGAGTTTCTGCCTTGTCTTAAACCCCTGTATTTGACAACATAGTTAGATGGCATTTGTTAGTATCTTATCTGGATTTAGTATTTCCTTGATAGGAATGAAACATAATTAAAATGTAAAATAAAAAGCAGAGGCACAGGAACTGGCCATTTGTGACTGTATTCTCATAAGCCCCTGTTCCCACTTTAACGCCTCAATTTTTTTTGATAACTCTGAGACTAAATTGTCTTGCCTGAGTATTTCAGGTAGAAATAAATACTCAATATGTGCAAGGTTATACTTTGTGCTATGTCCTGCTCCTCAGAGGTTGTACTGACAGTAAAACCATGAGTAAAACCAGAGTAAAACCAGACAGGCAGGTTTGGGGCCAGGAGCTGCATGTTTTTTCCTGATTTACTCATGTTGAATGATGCAAACTTGGTATTTTAATCTCTGAGAAAGAGCTACTCATGCTTTACCCTGTTACCACTTGGTGTTTCTAGTGCCTGCACCAATCTCACAGCAAATAAGACCACTTACCACTTGGAAATATGAATTAATAAACCTTGCTGAGCAACATGGTGGTTCTGTCCGAGTGAGATGTAATGACTGGGGTTTGACAGAGCTCGCCTCAATTAACTTTCTAAACAAGGCATTTTCCACTCATTGCACTTAAGAATTTGAAATAAATCAGTGTCTGACTTAGAATATTTAATTATCCATTAGAAGAAAGTAAGGGATTTACTAGGAGCATTTTGTAAAGTCAAGCAAAAAATATATGAAGTAAAAGCATCTAAAGGCCATGGTGAGGGAAAATGGAGCATCCAGATGTCTTTATAGCAAGAATACCCTGCTGCTTTCCTAATTTCTCCTCTTTTCCTCATATTGCAGCCAGAATTTTACAGTGCTGCTTTTTTTGATGGCTTCATCCTGAAATGTCTGTATCTGAACTTTCCAGGATCTGATTTTAAGCTGAGATATCATCCAGTTAGTGCAAGAAACTGGGCATTTCCAGACTGAGTCCCCCACTCCCCGAGGGCTTCCTTGCCACCCTCTAGTAAATCACTCAACTCTTCATCCTCAGTTGTCTCATGTGTAAATTAGGATAAAAGTTGAGCAGTTTTGAGGATTGGGCTATAAATAGATAATCAAGAGCAGGGGAAACTTCAGAGGTTTGATAAGTGTTTTCACTCTTTTCAGAGAAAATAATTTTTCAGCAGTTTTTGAAGTAGTGGAGTAGGGGCGAGGGGTCTGTTTGTGCAGGGGCTTCCATTCTGCCCACGGGGCAGATCCTGGCAACTGGTGCAACTCTGTGTCTGTGCTGGTGTAATTGCTGCCCTGGCTCTGAACTCAGAATAGAACAGATCCCATCCTTTTGCTGAATATAAAATTTTAGACAGTTTCAGGGTTTTTTTTGGTTCAACACCAGTGAAGGCTTTTCAGAGCCTTAGCAAAGCTCTAATTGATTTTCTTTTCTCCGCACCACAAAGGAGGTAAGAAACACAAACTCCTTTGATTTGGGTGTAAATAAAAACTAAAACTGCTGAATTTGTTTCACAAGTATTTGTGCAGGGATCTGCTAGAGGCATACAAAATTCAGGAATTCTGATAGTTTAGAAATCTTACCACAGATCTGTTCAAACTTTTCTGCTCTAAGTCATTTTGAGCAATTTTTTTTTTTAAGTTTTGGTGGCTTTTTGCTGCAGCATCCAAATACCTAAAGACAAATATTCATCAGTGAAGCTGCTGCTTTGCAAAATCTAATTTGCTTGAAAATTAACTGTTCAACCAGGTTTAATACTGGCTAGTGGTTAGCATATTTCTGGCAATCGTGATCAATATGTAAACTAGCATGAAATAAAATCAATTTTATTTTAAAGAGAACTATTTAATGTTGAAATTTTAATGAGATAATTTCTGTGATGTAGTGTTTGTTAATGTGCAAGTACTGGTCCTTCAGATATACAGTTAATTCAGTAAAGCTTTTAAGTGCATGTTTAGATCTGCCAAATCAAACATGCAGTTAAGTAATTAACAAAGCAAGTACTCAATTTTAAATTCAGTTTTAAAGAACTAAATAAAAGAAATTCATTGTTAGAAATTATCTGGTTACTATTAAACAGAATGTGAAAGCAGTATTTGAACATTATAGAAGTTATTCAGTTAATATATGGACATCTTTCAACCAAAGAAAAGATTTGGATGAACGAGATGGAGTCAACATAGAAGTCAAATTTGTAGATTATTACAATGAATGGACATTTTTTCAGATGTATTTCCACCTTACTGGAATTTGGATCCATTTGTGTCAGGCTGGTTGCATGAGAAGTGCTGGCTGTGGCCCACATGTCACCAGCTGGTGGCCATAAGCTCTAAGAGGAGGAGAACATCCCACTGCTGCCTCCTCTTGCAGCCTGGATATGCAGAGAACAAACAAGTGGTTATGCAAGAAGTGTTAGAAGTGGGCAAATTGCTGTCCAGTGTCAGTAGGAGTGGTTTTAAGCCTTACCAGCAAGTGTCTTTGCAAACCAGAGCAAGTCAGCTCTCTTTGCTCTATGATATCTTCTCTACCTTTACTGTTACTCATGGTGGTCTCCATAGTTTGAAAATGGGTTCTTTGGTTCTGACTGTTTCAATGTATTAGGTCTAATGTAACCTTCATGTAAGGGCAGCCATGTGAAATGAACTTATGTTAGCAATGAATTTAGCCCATTTGTATTAGAAATGAATAGCACAGAGGTAGTCCTCAGGGTCTCAGGCAACTGCTACAGTGATCAGTTTGGTTGTTCTAATATAATAAGCAGATATTGACTTAGTTGGAGTGAACACCAAGATTTACTGTCATGAAAGCTAAAATATTGACTGAGGGAAAACCAGAGTCAATATTTACCTTGAGGGACAATAAATCTTGATGTTCACTGAAATATGAAGTCACTATGATTTTCAGAAGTGCTGAACCTCTTTCTAGTTTATTCTGCAGGTGCTCATCAGATAGGCTACCTGAAGTATAGATATGAATTTCTTTTAATGAATAACATCAGATGAGCAAATGCATTTTTTTTCTGTAAGTCCTTTGCAAGCCTACATTTAAATAAGTTACAGAACAATATAAATCATACCAAAGCTCATGGGTGGTTAGATATTTGGATTTTTCATTAAAATGCAAGTATCAGCTATCAAAAGAGAAAATAAATAGATTAATATTTGTATTTCTTGTTGAACTAACTGTCTACATCAATAATGCTTTAGCAGGGGCTCAGGATTTGAGTGAATGGGAACTGGGTTCTTTTATTAGGGTAAGCTTTAGCAGTCTGTCTCTTAAAAGATAGCTTTTGTCCTTCTTCCCTTTAATTTATTGAGAACTGTGCCCATCAACTTGATTTTAGGATTCAGGTGTTAAAGCAGTGTTCTGGGTTAATTTTGACTACAAAGAGTGGTACAGTGATCCTGTGAAAGACAGCACAAAACTCCCCTTGGCTTCTGACAGGCATCCTTTCAGCCCTTGGTTCATTGAGCCCAAAACCCAGCAGGTAAATATGAATAAAAATTGAGGAAAGCAGTTAATTTGCTAAAATGCCAGAAGACTGTGTTTATTTCTTGAGGCAGAAGGGATGAAGCCAGGCTGGTTGCCCTGGGTGCTGATCTCTGCAGCTCCTCGCAGGTCAAGTGTCTGCAGCTTCCAGCATCTTTCTCCCTCCATGCAGAAAAACAGGTTCCTGTGCCTATTGCATGGAATTAATTTCATTTTTGTCCTTCAGGACATGGATTGTGGCACTACAGTTCCATACAGGGGCTCAGTGTGAAGGGGTTTGTAAATGCACTGTTGTAGCAGTGGGGACACATAAGCTTGGGGAAGGTGAGCATTAAGTAGATTATTTTCAAAGGAATTGTTGTCTTCGTGCTTGGGAAGTGTCACAGCTTTACAAGGGACTTCTGTATCTGCAGCAGAGGTAGTGGGTGGCAAACTTGATGGGGGCCAGGAGACCTAGATCATGTGTAATTTGAAGGTTGGATGCACTCTGTAACAGCCAGGGATCCATGGGAGCACATCCCAACCCCCTCCAGGGTTGGGTGCTTTGGGTTCCCGGGTTAGTGAGGGAGTGAGGACACCACATCCCATCCCAGCCTCTGTTCAGGGTCGGGGCAGGGGTGTTCCCATGGACCCAGGAGGTGAGAAGTGAACCTAGGGTCCTCTGTTTTGTGGGACCCACAGAACAGCAATGCTTAGTCAAAACCCTTTGAAAGTGAAAAATCAAGAGCACATGTGTTTGACCTCCTTAAGTAGCACAGCTCCTAGCAAAAACAGAAATGAAAGGCTTTAAGGTTTGCTGTAGGTTTTTTCCAAATTAAAAAAAAAATAAATAAAAAGGAGGAACTAGAGGTGATTGAAAACAAATTATGGCAAGCCAGGAGAGAAAATGGGAGGAAAACATTCTCATGTGGAGGAAAGGACCACATACCACATCACTGTGGTTTTTAAATGCGAAGATGGAGTTACAAATTGTATTCACAGCTTCCTGAACTCATTCCCACAGAGTTCCACCCGTGGAAATCTTGCATCTCCTTGAGACTCCCACTTAAAAGCTTAATGGCATCCACGGGTGCCTGTTGTAACTTGTTCTGAAGAAATCTGTCCCTCCCAGTGATGCAGGTGGTTGTTTACATCTCCCCAGTGTCCCAGAGGTGCTGCCAGAGATGGCATTGCTCAGCACTGGCACGGGGCAGAGGGGAGAGCTTGTTCACAGCAGCCATGTGCTGTGGTGTCAGCACAATACCTTAGGAAAACAGGTTATTTGTGACAGTTATAATTCAGGTTTTTGGTTGGTGAGTGTAAGCTGGGGATGCTGACCAAAGAGGAAGTACTGCAAGGTCAGCAGCAGATCACTGGGGATCTGAGGAACCACAGGGACATGCAGCCAGTGCTGTGTGTCCTCCCTCCTCCAGCACAAAGTGGGATGTCTGTCTGTCTCTCTGTCTGTCTGTCTGTTGGAGGAGGAAGAGAGCTGATGGCACTTCACACGTAATCGGTTTGACACAATCAGACAGCAGGCTAGAAGTGCTCCATTAATGGCTTTGTTATTGTGATCCTCCCTGCTCTTTAAAGAGCACATTTGAAGTATCACTTCACATGATGTGTATTTGTGCCAGTGCCTATGGGATTTCTGTTTTGGCTCACAGGATTCCTCAGATTGATTTTAGTTCATGTGGCATCCCATGCCTGCCAACTCTGTCTGCTTTTCCTACACAGTTACTACAGCACGTACGTGCCACGGGAGGTTTTGACCACTGAAACACATTTATGGTAAATGCCTGATGTTAAGCCTTTGCTGCTATCCACAGGTGGGCTTTGCTGGTTAGGAGAGGTCTGAGGTTTAACAGATGTTAAGGTGGAGCAATCAGAGGTCACTGAGACAACGAGATGGGATTCCCAAGCTCTTGGCCTCACCCTGGCTCCAGGCAGCAGGGTGAGTGCTGAGAACATGCAAGTTCACAGTGGTATACCCTAACCCTGAAGAAGGGTTACTGAATAGAGCAAGGAAAAGAATCTTAAATCCACAAAGCTGCCGTTTGTGTTGGACTGCCCTGGCTGCCCTGCTGTGCCTGTGGAGGCTGGGAGGGAGGGAGGCAGCACCTCCTGCCTGCTCCCAACCTCAGCCTCCTCTCCAGAAGTTTAAACAGCACAAACAGGCCACCCAGCTCTTAATAGAACTTACTTATTAAGTTTTACCATCCTTGACACTGTCCTGTGAGGCACCTTCTCACTGGGCTGGCCCCTGGCAGCCAGTTTTGTCCAAGTTTGGCTCTTTGCTCATTCCCTCTGTGATGAGGAAAAAACTGATCATGCCTCAAGCACCTGTTTCCCTCACAATTCTTCTCCTGTGGATGACAGGGTGTTTTGTCAGGCAACATAGGCAGGCTGTAGTTTTTCCTTCCCCCTGTGGAGCAGGGAAACTAATAAATACTCCCTGACTCTACATCCATCTCCTGGATGGATGTCTGTGGGGAACACAAGGGCTTTGCAGTGCCTGAAGAGGGATTGCTGTTGTCCCTGGCACGTGCAGGGATGTGGCTGCAGGAGTCAGTGGAGGTGACAGGCTGGTGGGACAGGATGGTGGCTTCAGCTGTGTTCCAGCATCCATGGGCTCCCTGCTGGCTGGTGCTGAGCCCAGGCTTGGTGAGTGCTGCTTTTCTGTGCTCCCATGTACACCAGTTAATGATAACGAGCCTGGCTGCTCAGCTAATTAGCAGTGCTTGTGGTGCTGCTTGCTCAGTGTGGGGAGCTTGGCTCTGAGTGCACTTTGTACAATGCACAGACACCTGTACACTCTGCAGTTAGGCCAGGTGCCAGTGCCTTGGTGCACAGTCCACACAGAGAGTGGCTTCAGTTCAAATGGTCCTTAAAAATTGACCATCATCTCATTTGCAGCTCCCCCATCATGGGCAGGGACACCTTCTGCTAGTTCAGGTTGCCCAAAGCCACATCCAGGTTTGTAATCTGTGCTCAATAATATGCAGGGGAAATGGTGCTAATGGTATGACTGCCTTTGCCCCTTTGTTCCCTTCCTGTTCCCCTCCTCTGTGTGAAATGTGATGCTCTTACTGGTTCATATTGTCCTTGCCCTCACCAGTTCAGACTTTGAGTTCCCTCTTTCCTGTGTTTTCGCCTTTATGTATTTTCCACTTTTCATCATCTGTTATTCTTCCTTCTCTGCTAAACATGTGCACAATGTATAGACAGACCCACAGTTAAAATTAGTTTCTGACATTTTCTGTTTTGAAGGAGTTTTCCTTTTCAAGTTGTCTTCCTTCCATTTGAAATGAAGGTGATTTTCTGATGGGACACCAGTTTTGTTTTCAGACTGGTATCTCAATTTTCTTGTCTTTCCATCTCCAAAATGTTACAAAGAGGATTTCTTTATTCTTGTGGCCACAACATGTCTAGTCATAATCTGCTATTTTAAAATGAAGCTGTAGATTATTAAACACGTGGCTGAATCTTTTTGGGGGGTAGTTGGGAGGAAGGCTATTGATTTATAGTTATTCTAAGGGTGAGAATGAAATGGCTTCACAGCAGCAAGGCTGAAGAGGTTTTGGTATGTGGAAGAAGAAATTTTAGGTGTGTTGTATTTTTCCAGGGCAGCACATTATGCTTCATGCAAAGCAACAGGGAATACTGTATCTTCAAATCAGCTTCTGCAGACAAACCAGATTCAAAATAAATAACTTTTATTCATCACTGTAATAGAACTGTTGCTGCATTCATTTATTTAAACCTAAAAATCTGCTGAAGTGCTATATCTCAGTATGCTGCTTTTAACAACCTGAATATCTGGCACCTTTTATCAAGCTTTTGGCTGTATTTTTCTCCCTACGTAGATACCATAGTTCAGGTGAACACACTGTCGTGTTTGATTAGGAGATATGTTAGAGATAATTCACTTGCAGGCAAAAACGCGTTTACCGTTTTTGTGTATAAGAATGAAATTTGTAGGAGGCATGAAATGTCATTCTTTTGTGGTAAATGGCTTATAAGAATGCGTTAGAAGCAAAGGTAAATGAGTGCTGATTTTAAGTTTGTACCTGCTGAAACACAAAAGGATGTGGTACATATGATTGTGGTGAATGACATGTGATAGATTATACTGAGAGCAGGCAGAGCAAATGAAATTGTAATGGAGTTCCTCTTCTGGCTGCAGGAAATAGCTGTTATTTATCCTGCTTCCGAAGATGCTGCATGCATACTGCTGTTCATTATATACTTAAAAATCCCTTGGCAAGTCAATAATGAATAAATGAACTTAAAGCCATTACAACAGCCTTAGCATTAGGAGTGTAAGCCAGGATACTTTTCAGTGTGCTTTTTTGTGGGTTTGGCTGAGGCGTTTCTGCAGACATGCTAACCTGGACAGTTCAGCTGAAGAGTTTGGTTCTTTCTCCTGTCAGGTGCACGAGGCAGTCCCATGCTACAGTGAGTGCAATCAGTATTCCTGGGAAGTAGGACCATGGTCTCCATGCAAAATCAACAGTGAACAAAATTCCCTCCACTGCGGAGAAGGAATACAAACGAGGGAAGTCAGGTGCGTGAAGACAAAAGCTCAGGTATTCGAGATCAAAAAGAGCTGATATGTTCTTGCATAAAGCTGCAATATCTGGCCATCTGACAGTGAGTGTGTTGCTGAGTTCAGTGTATTGCAAATGAAAAGAAACATGTGTTTGTGTGCCATGGTTTACAGGAAAAGCATTTCAGAGATGCAGCCTTGGTTTTTCAGGAACACGGCATGATATTTAAATTAGTGTTCTTCAACCTAAATGCCATGTATACATAAAGCTCCCTGAGGTGCAAAGCCTCCATATTTTGATTTGCTAACGTTTTCCCCAAGTAATAGCACTGCATGCACCAGAGTGGCATTCATTATTACTGAATATTCATTCCCCAGGCATGGGGAAATGCTGAGTTATTTCCAAATGTTCAGATGTTACTAGCAGGAGCACTAAGATTTGTTCTCACTGGTTGTCACTTTCTGTTTGCTCCTTTGTCAGCCGATCAAAGTTAAAATCCCTCTGTATGAAGTACAAAAGCATGTTGTGCACGTAGTTGATTTCCATTTGCATTAACATATTAGTTTTATTTTTTGACCAGCCATGCTGCTTGTAGCTGTTGTCATGTCTATGTCCTGTATGGAGTTGAGAAAACTCGCTGATATCCATCGTGCCTGTGATACCTAATTAAAATCTGTGTTTTCTGTGTAGGTGTGTGAGCACTGCTGAGGACCACGGTGTGGAGACTGTGCCCAACTCTCTGTGCAGTCAGGCTGAGGTCCCAGAGGCAGTGCAGAAGTGCACCTTGTACTGTCCCAGTGAGTGTGCAGTGTCTGACTGGGGACAGTGGAGCCCGTGTCCACAGGTAGGCTCTCCTGCCCCTGTCCCTGGCAGTGTTCCTCATGCAGCAGTCTTCACTTCTCCTTCAACTATTTCATGGCCTAGTTATTTTCTAGGAAAGTAAATTATTTTCTGAGGGATGTCAGGCTTAATAGATCCTGCCAGCATGGTTGAATCTGGAGATATTTATGTCTCTACAGAGACAGAGCTATAGAAAGTTGGTTAGTGAAACACATAGTTATTACTGTGACAGTTGATTCAACACATCCCTCCCCTTGGTCTGCTATGGGAGAGGGCCCACACAAGCAGAGTGGGAAAAGGGACAGTATTCCAGCTGCAGTAAGGGCTGAATGCCTTGAGAAATGTTTGCAGGGAGACCTCTGTCAGTGGTGCATGACTGCCATAACAACCTGCTGGTAAACCCTGGGGGTGACACTCCTCTGGACAGGTTTTAGTCCTGAGGGAATGACAGCTCTCCCCTCCCAACACACACTATTTCTGTCCAGTGTTTCCTCCTCCTCAAACACTTGGGGGAAGATTTGAGGCAACAGCAGCAGAAGGGTATGACAGCAAGGTGCTTGAACAATTTGTCATGTCATGAAATACTCAAAACTTTGTGAATTATGCAGGGATTCAAGCCACTGTGAAGTGCTCTGTGTTTTCCTAAGTGTGCAAGATGGAAAGAAGTTGCAAATTCTGTATTATGAAAAGCCTCTGGCCTCAAACCACGTGACTTCAGATCTATTGTTTCTCCCTGATCAGTGTTGAAATAGGTGCCAGGTTTAATCTCAGAGGGGTTTTTTAATAGACTTGCTTGATGTATTTAAGTGACAAACACATATTCATTGCCCCCGTGTTAACAGGGCCATTACCAAAAGTTGAGTGGTTATTGGACAGGTATTTATACTAGTGCTGACACAGGTAATTTCCTTCCATAATATTTTGTGTAGCGTATCAATATACTCGGTAAGAACATGTCAAATAAAATCTTGTGTTTCATTTCCTGCGTTCACCTCCTCCTGTGCAGCATGGCTTTGATGAAATATAACACTCTTGCAACCCATACAAATGCTTGGATACCTTTCAGAGTCCCTCTGTGGTTGGGCTGTATCTTTGCCATTGACTTTTCCAGGCATGGATTTTCTTCATTTTCGCACGCAGCGAATGATGCAAAGATCCTTGAGGCCGTTGGGGGTCTCTCAGGTGCCTTGGTGGCAGTCAGTTGGTTATGAAGGACTGCTTGAAGCTTTAAGCACCCTCATATCCTTAGGACACCCAGGCTTTTTGCCTGAAGGCTCCTTTTTTTGGCAATAGCAAAGCTTCTGTAGCCCACAGAAGCAGGAAAGGGAAGCCCAGAGCTCGTGGGCTGCACTCCATCAGGCAGCACATCTCTTGGCAGGCACAGGGCCACGTGCCACAGTCCCTGTGTCTCCTTGTACATCCCTTTGCCATGGTGGATGTTAATTCATAAATGTGAGGGCATCTGCATGCCAATGCAATTAACTGAACAATATGTTTTCACAAGCTGTTCTGCAATGCTTTGTTGTGAAACTGAGATGACTGTGTGCTGATGGAGCATGTGTTTCCATAGTTCTGTCCAGATACGAGGCAATAAACAGCTTGAAGTTTTATGGGCAGATAAAACCCTCCCTTTGATGAGTTTACAGCAGTGCTGTCTCCCTTTTACAGCTACTCTGGCTGTTTGTGGTGGGTTTTGAGAGAGAACCACACAGCACAGTCCCTCCCAGGCTGCACATGCTCCACATCTCCAAGGCGAGTGCTGGGCTTGCTGTTAGTGCAGAATGACTGTGCTGTGCCACTGGTGTATCTTTAGTGTGTGTGGGGCAGGGATTAAGGGAATTGTGGTGGCTGGAGTGAGGCACTGCCAGCACCAGGGAGATTAATGAGCCTTCCATCTCCTGAGCCACTAGGGAAGGTGGTCACTTAGGACAGATACAAGTCAATGGACTCAAAAATTTCAAAAAATTTGAAAGATCACATCTCATTGCAATGAAAAAGCAAAACTGTGCATCCTAGCTGCTCTGTTTCAAGCACATTTACATTTCATACCACAATAGTTGGCACTCTTTTAGTCAGAGCATTCTCATGAGGCAGCTGCCAAAGACCATTCCAGGAAGTCTTCCTGTAGCTCTGGTCATGTTTGGCTTGGTGGAGATAAAGAGGATTTATGAAACTTGACAAATTCTAGTTTGTAAAAAATGAACGATCACAATTTCAGCCTCATCTTTGCCTGAGGAGCTTTTTGATTTGAGATATTTACCTAAGATTTTGGTCAGGTGAGAATTCTTTTCCAGTCACTTTGGTGTTCTGCTCATGTTTTACAGTGTTGATAATAAATTCATCCTGATAGCAGAATAACTAACTCTTATCAGCTGAATATAAAAAGGCCTTTTAGATTATCCGTTGTACCTTTTGTCAATATGTCATTGTGCTCTGGATACTTTCTAGGGTATTACTTGGTTTTATCTTGTAGCAATATTCTTCCCATGTGAATTTTCCACTTTCAGGATGGTAAATGATCTTGAATTGTGTTGAAATCAATGAGTCATAAAGGTGGCAACTGCTTTGTCAATGGAAAGTATTTTCTTCAATACTTTTTTCTGCTAAAACATTGTATTTGTTCTACCTTTTTTGGCTGCATTTCCCTTTTGCTTTTAAACACTTTTGTGGTCTTTTATAATTTCAGATGCTCCCACAATTCTTTTATGTGTGTTTTTCAACTGCATTACGTATTTTGCATCTTGATTATGGTGCTATTTAATGCTGCTACACAAAGGTAAATTTTAATGTTTCATCTAATGGTCAGAAATGAAGCTGTCAGAAATACAATGCCTCAAGATTGCTTTGAGGTTTTGTCTCTGTACTGGATTCAAGAAATGCATAGTTACTGAATTAAATCTTCCTTATTATTCTCACTTCTTCTATTGAGAGAAATAAATTCAAAATGGTTTTCCCTATTTGAAAGAAAGGTTGAAGACTATTTTTTTGGCTTAAAATGTTTTGTTCTTTGTCACTAAGTGACATCCAAGTGACTTAAATATCAAGTTTTAAAGCCATTTAAAATAACAGTTTGAAGCTTGCTAGTTAAAAACAACAACAAAAAAGCCAAAAATAACAGGAAAAAAACCCAAACCACCAACTTAAACCGACAAGGAAATTAGGTTGACTTGCATTTTGCTTAAGAGATTTCATATTTGTTCCAGGGACAATAGCCTGTTCAGTCAGACATCATCTCTTGATTGCTCAAAGACCCAGCTAAACAATCTGGGAACTGAAATCCTGTCATCTCTGTTACATATTCAGTGATGGAATAACACACACTTCCTGTGGCTTCTCGACTTTGTATTCATCTGTCTTGGAAATGTAATTAATTGACTTCAATTGAATTCATCAAAGCATTCTTAAGAAGAGTTAATATGCGAGTGGTGCTACAAGTCCCTGAAATAATTACCTCAAATCTATTTCGTTAGCTCTCTGTCGCTGGATGGCTGTCGCAGCTCCCGTTGTGGGTTGGAGTGGCCTCCTTGCTTGCCTCAGCTGTTGGCATTTCTAGCAGCTAATTCCAAGAGGTCTGAAATTAGTTAATTATAGGAGGTTGCGTGTGTAGTGAGTGAGAACAGCTGTCTCCATTTCAGCGAGCGTTTTCCTCATGGATCAATGGCGATGTGCCGCGCTCGGGACTTGCGACAATTGAGTCATTATTCCCTGGAATCCGCAGGGGGAGTGTGAGACCCACGGCTGACCGGATTAAAAGTGTCACCAAGCAACACAGAGAGCTCTCAGCTCTGCAGTGACTTTCCTTGTCGATGCAAGTTGGAGTTGTTACAGTTTGGAAATGCCAACTGGGAGGGAAATTGTGGACTCCTGTAGACGCTGGGAGTCACTGTGTGGATTAGGGAAGTCTCCATCACAACTGGTGCCTGAGCACAGAACGGGCAAGGTTGGAAGGAACCACTGGAGGTCATCTAGTCCTTTCTTTTCAAGCAGGATTCCCCAGAGCACGTTCCTCAGAATTGTGTCCTCAGAGCTTTTGGGATATCTCCAGAGGAAACTCCCCAACCTCTCTGGGTTTGGCACGTTAAGTTTGGCGGAGGACCTGCAGTGTGAAGGCTGTACTGAAGAGTGAGACTTGCACAGAGTTGTCTTTCTAGCCCAAGAGATAATTTATTCAAATGAAGCATGAGAATTATGCTGGTCAAGGCTTTTTGGAAGAACATGCACTGCTCCGTATGCGTAGCTGTGACTTGGATGTTTTTGTATGTCTTTGTCAAAAGAAGTGGGTAACTGATGTATTTTTTTATATTCGTTGTTTTATTTTTATAAATCTTTGTTAACAATCACTTTTTTAAGTGATTTAAGTAATGATTCTGTGTGGAGGCAGGCAAGGTTTCAGAACCTGGATGCATCTGAAAAAGAAAATTTATGCAAATGCATTTTCATTTCAAAAGACTGCTCGTGTTATTGTAAATGGCTTGTTAAATTGTTACAAAACATCCACACTGGCATGAACAATGTAATGGTTCATTGCTCTGTTAAAAATAGCCAAATACGGTTGCTGCCTTTGCATTTACCTTATTTTGAGGTTATACCTTTGCTTATGAATAGCCAGTTAAGAATAATGCAGCCAGCTATTTATAGTGCAGGATGCATTATACAAGCTGCTTGATAAATTAAACAGCTTAAAGGGCCCTGTAATGGGTTACAGCCTCTGTGCTGTACAATTGTGATGCATATGAAAGCCTGGATCAATGGACAGCTCTTAAATTCCATCCCAAAGAGGGTCTAATAGTGTATATTAATGTGTGATATGTTAACAGCCCTCACACTGGAACTTAGCTTCATGACCTTGCAGCTTCATTTTATTTTATACCCTTCTCTTCCAGAGCAAACTTCCTGTGCTTTGTCAGTTCTGTGATTGTCTGAAGCAAAGGCTGGGTGCATCCCTTGTGTATGTTTTCGTCCTTCACTTTTTATGTTAGCTTTAAATAGTGACAAGTGGTCATGGTGAAAAAAATAGCTTTGGCTAAAAGAAATATTTAAAATTGCAGTAGTCAATAGTGCCAGAAATTCCCCCATAGAATCAAGATGGCTGTTATAATTTCTAAACGGTCCTTTGAGAAAAACTTTGATTTATTCCTGCCTTAACATTTTATGGACCTCTCATTGCTTCAGAATATTTTGTTTCTGTAGTGGCTTATGTGATCTCACCTGTAGATCCGTGGCTCTAGCTCAACTTTTTCATACTACATGGAAAAGAATAATGGAAATGATGAGATTTAATACTATAAAGTAGGATGGAACAGTACAGTTTTACCCTTAAAGAAGCCTACTGTCTGTGTATGACATCCTACTGCTGTAGGCTATTGATGTGCCACCTGATGTGGCACCCCATTATTATTTTCATCAAGAAATTAATTCTGTTCCTGTCACCAGTTCCAAAGGATGCATATGCCAGAATTACACACCCCGTTGCTTACAGTCATCAACAAAGAATCTGAACAAGCAACATAGTCTGGAAAACTTAACAGCCAAACTGATTTGCACCTGATCTTGAAGGCACATAGGGTTCTCCAGGCCTCTGCCCTTCCACCTCCATGCACCACAGCTGCCTCCATTTCTTGTTTCCTCTCCTATTATTTATGGCCAGTGGGCACCCGTAATCATTGTCCTTCTTTGATCCATAAATCTTTATTTCTGGTCTGGGTGGTGTCAGAAGTGGGTTTCAGTTTCCAGAATAGGGAACATTTGCTGTTACACCCATTTCTATCCCAAGGTTACATTCCAAATTCTCCCAGCTATGGAAACCAGTTAAGGGATTTATAACCACAGGCATAAAATAAGTGTCATGAGCATAAAGAGATGATCTCAGAAATACAAGTCAAACTCCCACTCCTGAACACATCTGTTGTTGGCACCTGCCTTTCCTTATGCTTCCACTGTGGAAATGTTGGCTGATGCTGAGCACAAACCAGTTGCAATAGCCTTACAGAAGGTAATGGCTGACTTAATGTAAAAAATAATTTTAAAAGCTTCATCTGTCATCAGTGAAAGCACTAGTTACTAATAGAGCAGTAGAAAGTAAAATAATGTCTTTGGAAGTGTACCAGGCACTCAGCGGGAAGAGAGGAGTTGTAAATGAAGATACTCAATAAAACATTGCTGAATCACAGTGGGCTTTATTTATTTAAAACCCCAGAAACCGTAGATTCATACATGCTTGTGATCAGAAACTTGGATCCCTAGGGCAGATCCAGCCTTGATCCATGTACCTGAATGGCACCTTCACTGTTTTGTATGGAAGATTACTGGAGCAGTCAAATTAGTTTTGTCATTAGTGAGAATATTCAGAATCAACCTCTTATCTTGCTTAAATCTTAATTAATCCCGTGGTAATTTCTTACTTTAGGTACTCAATAAATATTTCTTTCTTTTGCTGCCTTTTCTCTAAATTGATGGCTGCCATTTCTGTCCTGCCTCCTAAACCTGTGATTTGCCATTGATGGTGATTGGTTTTGCTCTCAGTATTTTCTAAGATCCACATTCAGGACCAGACATGCCCCATGGCCTTGCTTGTTAGTACCCTCAGCACCTCTCCACTGGCAACAATCCCTCTTCTTTACTTTCCCTGTTCACATCCCCTAATGACATCAAGTCTGCCAATCCATTCCCCAACCTTTGCTCTGCCATAAATATTAGATTTTTTTTTTCCCAGCCTGGGTTTTTGGAGAGGTCCTGCAGGAACTGTGCACCCAAGCCCATTGAGATTTCAGGGTAGCTGGATACTCAGCTCCCTCTTGCTCCTTTGAAAATTCCAGCTTTCATCTTTTTCTTTGCAAGTCACTCCCTCCTGCTGCTTACTCAGTTCCATATATATTTGGCTCAGTTTTTTACATGGTTAACTTGAAAGAGCAAGGGCAGAAAATCAATTATAAAACTAAATTGACTTCTCAATTGACGTTAAGAGAAATTCAACAAATAATATTACAGGATATTAGTTACAGTTTGCCAACTTTGAATTTTTGCATGTTTCCCGTGTCCTCAGCTTGATTAAATGAATGCTTTTTCCTACAGAGATTCCTTATTATTCAAAACTAGTAAAAGTGAGGGGCTTATTGCATCAGCTCTGGCTTCTGAGCACCATGGCTCATCAGCACAGTGAGAATTCTGGCTTCAGAGCATCAGTAAACCAGTTGTTTGTTTGGATCCTGGCAAACACCTGATAGATTTTGACCTGTTAAACTCATCTGCTGCCTACCAGGAGGATATCTGAGAGGGAAAATGGTCCTGCCAGCCAGGAAAGCTCTGGGGCTCTGTGACAGCACTGGGCTGCAGCAATGTCCTATAATCTAGCACAACAGGGGCTGTGCTAGACAGGGGAAAATGCTATTTTATTAAAAGAATTTACTTATCTACAAATGAGGCATATTTTCTGTCTGCAGGTTCTTATTTTAAAGGGAGCAAAAGCTGATGTTTCTGAGCTGGCACAGACAGCTTCTGTCACAGCATCCATTGATTTTTTTTTTCCCTTTGGTAACATAATTCAGAGAAACATTAATTAGGAGTAGCTACTGAGATACATGCTTTGATTTTTTCCTTAGTCATTTTGCTTTATTGGCAAATCATTTAAGTTATTAGTGTTAGTTGTGAGAATGAACAATCAGATTAGTTGTGGAAAAGGCAGTCAACTATTGGTAAACACTTAGCATAGGTTTAATTTTCAGATAATTAGAAACAATTGGGTATTTTAGCTGACTAAGGGTATTCAAATAAGATTGCCATTTAAAATGATTTGACAAGGTGTGTGTCAGCAATAAAAATGTAATAGATTTTCCTTCATGTAGTGTAAACATAAGGAAATAGGCCCTGACAATGTATTTTAAGACCAGACCAGACTTTTTTTCCCCATTTGTTGTGATATTTATTCTGTTCAGTTTTGCTGTCATCTATGCAGCTAATCCAGTTTACAGCAGCCTGAGATCCAGATTTATGCTGCAAGGCCATTACATTTGCCTTTAATAGTCACAATACAGGAATTATCCACACTTCCACCCGTGCAGTGTTCAGTTTTTGCAGGCTGTTTGTTGCATGGTAGTAAGCCTGTGGTTTTAAACTGTTAGTTATTTTTTGTAATTATAGTACTCTATAGAAAAATAATGTTTTAAATCCCCAACCATTTATGAAAATGTGGTTCTAAATGCATTTTTTGTTTGTTGGGGTTTTTTGTTGTTGTTGTTTTCTTTGCTGTTCCTGAGCAATCCTAATGAGAAGCTGTTAGGAGTTAAATGGGTCATCTTGTTCAATAAATGGTGGTGGATACCTTTAATAAGGGATTTGTTTCCATTAGGTTTGCTATGACCACTTCCACTCACCTGTTCCCATTACTGGAGTGTGGAAAAAGAAGCTCTGTGCTGCAGTGCTATGAGAGTGAGGATCAAGGGCTGCTAAAAACAGTTTTCATGCCTGTGATGCACAAATAGAAATGAAAACCTGCTTCAGTTGGTTCATATTCCTGTGAAAATGTAAACAAATAAATCCTGGTTTACAGGCAGCTGGACATCAGTATTTGGTATCACATACTCTGAAAAGTCACCTCGTCTTGTCAGCATCATAACTGATATGCAATTACAAATGTCCTTCTTTGAAATGAGTGCTTTGCTGTAACATTGAGTACTACTTTAAAATGCATTAATTGTGACCAAAATCCTGCCCCATTATTCAGTACTGTGGCATTTTACTGGAAGTCTTGGCAGGAGGTGCAAAGCAGTGCACAGCAAAGTGGTGCAGTCTTTATCACGTTGTCCCCAAGGATCCTTACCAAAAAACATGGAAAAAATGGTATAGGAGGGCTAAAATATCCAAATCTGGGTGGATAAAAGATGACTTTGGATTCTTAACTTGGAACCACATTTCTTTTCTTTCATGTGCTTTGAAGTGTTGTTACAACAGGAGTGGGATTGTATCCTACCTCCATGTGGCCGTGGATGTGTGTGAACAGCCCTGGTGGGTGGTGTCTGTGTGGTTTCCTGGGGTCAGTGATGTCTGTGTGATTTACTGGGGTCTCTGTACTGTCCATCCCTTCTCTGTCCAGGTGTGTGACCCCAATATTATGCAAACCCGAACCCGACAAGTGCTGAGGTCTCCTGTCAGTTCAAAGCCCTGCCCTGAAGATTCACAAATGAAGCCATGTATTCTTAATCAAAATTGCTTCCAATACCAGTACAACCTAACAGGTAGGTACAAATTTTCAATATATATGTATGTTTTTAGTTATGTTTGCTTGTGGTGTTGGTTAAAGCCTTGACATTGTTGGTTTCAATAAAGTTAATTACACACCTACATTTTTACACATTAGTGGACAAATGCACAATTTCTGTATTTAAGTTGTTGTTGCGAGTACATTGGAAATAAAGCATGCTAAATGGGATTTTTCAATGGGTTATCAACATAATTAATTCCAAAATTCCAATTAAAAGAGTATCATCTGTGTGGTTCTGGTGAAGCCAATAATACCAACAGAAATCTGCTTTGAAGGCAATATGAGTATATGGGTGGGCATAGAATATTCAGAGCAAAATGCATTATTTAGAGCTTTAGAAGTAATTCATTCTGTTGCAAACAAATGAACAAAACAAAACTGAAAAGTTCCTTTTGTTTTGACCAGCTGAAATAAATGAGAAAGGCATACAGAAGAGAGATCTAAGAGGAGTTTGGGGGCTGGTGGGAAGGGAGAACAAAGCAAGATAAAATATATGAATATAAACTCAGCCTGTTTGTAATAAAAGCCCTAGAAACACAGGCAGCAGGATGATGCCTTTTTTATCATCACATTTCAGAAATGCAGAACATTTATGTGTTCATGTTTATCAGAGGTGGAAGACACAAAGTAATAGGTTTTCTTCTCATCCTTCTTATTTATTGGTGGTGTATGGAAATTTTAGTGGCTTCTGTTATGCTTTTTGTTTATTTTAAATGGTGTTTTAAAGCTTATTTCAGTTTAGTTGTATTCTGACCAACATAATTTCAGACACGTAATAAGATATTAATTTCCTTCCGCTAGAAATACTGCTTTTATTTCATGACTATTAGAGTTTCATTTTAAATAATGGATAGCTTTGCCTCGAGACAAAAACAGGTTAAACCAGAGTTCCCCTTCAGAAACTTCCCCAGCTGCTTTATCAAAGTGGAATTTTACTTCAGACAATAGAGTCTTGTACCTGTGCCAACTGGATTGAACTGATAGCCTTTATCAGTGTTCAGCATGTGCACTCTGATGTAGCGGTGCCATCATGGGATACGGTATCGGACTGCCACGAGAGCGTCTCCTCTGAGACTTGCCTGGCTTTGAGAACAACTTTCTTTTGTGGGGGCTTGTTCTTGGCTGTGGGATGCCTTGACATGGGGAAGTGCTGCTGTAGGTGAAGGTAACACCCATGTTCAAGGCTTCAGAGCCAGGCTGGATGCAGCTTTGAGCTACCTGGTCTAGGGGAGGGTGTCCCTGCCACGGCAGGGGATTGGAAATACACAACCCTTGAGGTCCCTTCCAAGCCATTCTGTGACTGTATGATTTTATGTTGAGTGTAAAGCTGAGCTGCAGCAGTGCACCCTTTGCTTTGTGTCTGCAGGCTGGAGCGGGTGCCAGCTGGGTGCCAATGCCACCTGCGGTCACGGGGAGCGCCGCCGCCTCCTGAGCTGCCGACGCAGCGACGGGGCCACCGTCAGCATGCGGCTGTGCCAGCAGGTGAGCAGCTGGGACACACCCAGAGGTCCCTGGGACTCCAGACACATGGAGGGCCTTCTAATCCACACTAAGGCATTCCCCATAAATGGTGGAAAGGTTTTGTATGGTGCTGGGGGCGCACAGCTGTGGGCTTTGGGGAACAGAGTGGTGTCAGTGGGTGGTGTCACTCTTTGACTCGAACACATGGGGCATGGCTACCAACCCTGCACCATCCCAAAGCTGGGGACCAGGGAGGGGATTGTGTCCTGCTGTTAGAAATCTAGGGTTGTCCTTTTGGAATGAGATCCAAACACTGAGGGATGCTTAGATGTGAAACTTCTCAGCACTGAAGCAGCATTCCCCCATTGCACCTATGGAAAGCTCCACATAAACACCGTGCCAGTGCCCTACAGAGTTGCTGCCAGTTCTTGTTTGGGTGCTTGGCTGTGGCAGGAGGTGGCTGGGGCCTGGGGAAGCTGATGCCTGTGTTTCCCTGTCACAGCTGCACCTGGAGAAGCCCGTGCCCACGAGCAGCCGGTGCGTGGTGGGGTGTGCCGTGGACTGCCAGCTCTCCCCGTGGTCAGCCTGGTCGCAGTGCTCCCACACGTGTGGCGCCGGCGGTGAGTCCCTGCCTGCCCTCCTGCCCCCCATAGCTCAGCAATGCAGCACAGGCATCACCCACAGGCCCAGGTGGGCTCAGGCAGTCCCTGAGTAGAGGTGCAGAGCTCAGGGATAGCCTCAAGCCACGCCCGAATCCTTCAGAGGTGGTTTTGGACACTCTCGAGGTGCTGAGGTGGTGGGTGTTTAGAGCAAAGCAGGCTATTTTCAAAGTACTCTAAAGTGAAAAATGCAACTTAGGGAAAAAGTAGTCAGATGTCTGGAGGATTATTTATTAATTAATTCAAACTCTCAGAATTCAGTCACAGCAACTGTTAACCCCAGAGATGGGGAGTATGTAAAGCTAGCAAAGAGTTTGGGAGTGTTAAAAGATTCTGAAGAGATTAATAAATAAATACAAATTCTCTGGTGAAATAATTTTTAGGAACATATTTGTATCCTATTGAAGAAAACACACAAAGAACACACTATTTTTCATCATTTAGTGTATGTCTCTATCTCCATCTGGCATCCACAGGTCCCTTAACACTTGCATGACCCCAGAACCTTCAGCAGACTTTCTATAGCCAGTAGTGCTCACCAGCATACAAAAAGTGAAAGGATTAGGACCTTTTTCAACTTATGTGATTTAAAACACCCTTTGAGTATTGACATGAGGAAATGCATTGAAGGCTTTATTCTCAATAAGCTTGGGATTTTATTTCCCAGGCTTCTGATGTGCATTAGATGTACAGCTAATGGTCTTTAAGATTCAAAAGCCATAATGTATATTTGAATAAAATTCACTTAAGGTCAAAAAGAAAAAAGCTCTTAACTTCCATAAAATGATTCCTTCAGATGGATTCCAGAGATCAAAGCCTGTTACAGAAAAAGCTTAATATTTGGATTAGTGCTGTTCTTTCTTTGCTGAGCTTTTAGCCCGTTTGTGAAGTAGTGCTTTCTTAACAGAAATGAATAATTCATGGACAGTGTTTTAACAACAACACACTGGGAGTACTATTAATTCCAAATTTTTTTTTCTTTAAAATCCATTTTGGAGTGTTAATGCTTGTGTTGCTGAATAAACTTAAATTAATTTTTTGAGTGTTCAGTCACTTACTCAGTTAAACAGAGTACAGTGCAAAAGCAGGTTGTAATGTTTTTATGGCTTTTAGCATGCTCAAGGAGCAGCTCACCCTATATAGTACCTGAAGGATTTTTCAGCCTGAGCTCTTACATTGCATAGTTTGCAAAAGGAGGTACTTGTGCAAATTCCAAAGACTGGTTAAAGAGCTGCCAATGAGTACAAGGAGTTACTTCATGTCCTAAATCAGAGGAAAGCTGGAAACGTTTGTGCCTTGCTGAAAGAGACTTCCCAGTGAGCGTCCTGGCTTTGGGTGCCAAACTTCATTGAGGCTGCTTGAACCACACAGTCAAGCCCAAGCTCAGCCTGGTTTATGGGTCATCCCTGATCCTCAGAGATCATAACCCTGCTATACTGCTGGCTGGAGAGCTGTCTTGCACAGGCCACTCTACTACTGCTGTTGTTTAACTTGGATTGAAAAGCTGGAGATACTCTTCTGTGAACCTACAGCAGCTAAGCAGCTGGGAAAACTGTCTTAGAAACTGTGTCATGAAGAAGCCAAGTTTTGCTCAGTCCTTCTCCACCACTTGAACAACTTTGCAGGGACCCAAGAGTCTTCTGAACCTCATGCCAAAGCAGGAGCATCAGTGAAATGGAAGTGCTCTGCATCCAGGTTATTCACAGCACATTTTATTTTCCTGCAGCTTCAGTCCTGATCTGACTTTTGCTGTATCAGCTCAGAAGTGTGGAGCTGCTCTGGTACCAAGCATCCCTGGTGGAGGGACCTTGGCACCAGTCCTGTGGCAGTGGCCCTTGTGTGGTTCCAACAGCACAAACAGTGTCACTTCAGCTGCTTCACTGAGTGCCAGTGGGCTGTAAATACTCCTGGATGATAGCAATAACAGAGAAGATTTTACTTGTGCACTCATCTATGGGTGGTGCTTCAGAGGAACACAGCAAGGGTTTCCAGCCAGAAGTGTCATGGACTGTGACACCTCTGAAGTCACCCTGGGTTTCTCATGGGCATTCGTGGGAGTAGGATGAAGCCTCAAATTAGCTAGGAAAAAACAAAGGATGACAATAAATGAGCTGTGGGAATTGGCTGTAGTAAACACTCATAATTGCTTCCTTTGCCAGTAAGTAATTGCCCAGTGTTTGGTACAGCTAAAATGCAGGGCTTAGGTGCTCTGTGTGCAGAAATAACTCACAGCAAGTTGAATGCAGCATTACTGGGTCAGCTCACAACAATATTTTGCATTTCTGGTTTTTTTTGGAGAGCGTGCAGAAGCACCATAAAGGACTTCAAAGAGAAACAAAATTTAAATATAATTCAGGCCAAAATTTAGTGTTACTGAATGTGTGTTTTCACCTGTTTTTTACTCAAGCATTGTTGCTAACATTTTTATTCTGTTCTTTTCCAATAACAGTTTGATGTGATATATTTTAATGGGTGGTACCTTTACTCAGGTGTTACTTTATGGAATAATGCATTTAAACATGATTTGTTGCTGCTGTGCATGTGGTGCTGGCATCTAACACAGTTCTGGTGCACAGCAGCCAAAGGCAAATATATTGATTTTTATGAATGATGATGAATAAAGCAGATCTCTCTTTCCTGCCTCTGCTGAGCCTGTGGAGATGTGTAACTGATGTTTGCCTGTTGCAGCTGTAGTTCTGGGCAGCATCTGCTCAGGATGCTGGATAGGGCTTTAGGCTGACACTGGGTTATATGTAAGGGTTCCTTATATCAGTTGCTGTACTGCTATGAAAAGATATGTGGAACTGCTTTAATGGATGATGCTTCCATGGCCTGAACCAAAGTTACTGGAAAGATGTTTGGTAAGGATAATCCCCAGCAAATTGAATTTCCTTTGTTAAGGCAAATGAATACATGAAGATGCTGAATTTTTCTACATAAACATTTTCCAGTCCCACATGGCTTCTCCCAAGTTCTCCAGCAGGACTGCTAAACTGTATAGAACCACCTACAGCTGTGCTTTGCCACTTACAGAGCTGACTTTATCAGATAAATGACAGGATTTACCAGGGCTGAACATGTTGCTGTACATTACTCAGTCCCCAGACCCTCAGGGACTGTAGCAGGGTCGGGAATCCCAACACCAGAGTGACCTGTGGGATTGAAGTGAAGGGGCACAAGGATGCACACAACAGAAAAAATTGGTTGTTCTTCCCTGGATCATCACCAATTTGGGAAAATATTTTTGGTGTTGCCTTCTGAAGAAGAACTCCTTGTGATGCTTTCTCCCCTGCTACTCAAACTTGGCAAGCTGCAGTGTGACAGTGGGAGATGTTGCTGGGGATGCCCCAGTGCTGCTGGAGGGACTGGCAGTGAGAAGGGGATGAAAAGCCCTATTTATCACCTGCCCCACTTGCTTGTGACTGGACCTAACCCGACCTCCAGGGCTTATTTCAGTAACTTGATCCCTGCTCTGGTCTTGTGGTTCCTTGATAGAGCTGTGTTTTATGTGCTCTGCTCAAACTCACTAAACTGGTTACAGCATGTTGGTCATTGTGCCTGGGATGAAATGTAGCAGGAATTTGAATCTTCTTGGTTTCAGCCATGACACATCACTTTGTGGAGATAAAGTGCAAGTAATGGCAAGACTTTTTTGGGGATTAAAAAAAAAAATCTTACTCTTCTGATTTGAAAATATAGTCCCATATTCCTGAGATACAATTCTTGCTGCTGACACAAAACAGAATTTTAAGTGATCATCATTAACAAGATTGGCCTCTTTTGTTTTTTTCCCTTTCAAAACTAATTTGAGGATATGAAGAAATGTTTATTTTCAATTTCAGCACACTTTCTGTCCTAATTTTTGTATCATATAACATTGCAGAGCAGAGGAATCAGAGATGTGGCCAATTCACTGGAAAATTAGTAAAATTAAAGAAATAACTAGGATTGCTTCAACTCTAGAAGAGTTTGTATTGGAAACAAATTAATTTCAGATGCAGTGAGATTCTGTTCTGCATAGGCAGTGAAAGATAAGATATTTAAAAAGAAAAAATGGAGTTTTTCTGCTACTTGAGTGGTAATTGAACATCTAGATAATGTTTTTGGAGTAAAAAAAATAGAGCCTTAAGAAACTCACTGCAGTCATTGTGCAATGAAAGGTTTCAATGAAATTTCTTTCTTCAGTTATCCATTCACAGTGTTAAAAGAAAGTGATAGACTGAGTCAAGCCCCAGCTGACCACTGGGACTGTAGTGAGTTTCAAGAGTTTGGATAACCAACTGTAGGAAACCAAAATGGAAAGCTGTTAATTCCTCTTTCTGTTCAATGATCTTCCCATTTACATATTGCTAGAAACATGTTAAACAGAGTGTACGAAAGGAAATTATTTCGTTCATTAAAATAGCTTGATGAATGCTTCAGGCTTTCAGGTCCCTCTCAATGAAATTGGATCTTTTAACCTTAGGAGACCTCCTTTTCCTTAGCTCCATGCAGGGAGCTGGTGCCTGGCAGGGTGCCCCAGAACCCTGCAGCCACAGGCTTCCCACTGCTTCCCAAAGAGCCTTTTCCATTGCTCACCAACACTCAGCATTCAGCATTAAGAGTAATTTGGCAAATTTGGTCTCTGCCTGAAGAGGAGGGAGCAGCTAATTTTGGCCAGTTGGGCTGGGGAGAGATGTGGGGTTCATCAAGCAGCAGGCTGGGAGAATTCTCTTCCCTTGCTGTGATCTCCCAGTGAACCACAGGACTTTTCCTTCTACCTTTTTCCTTTTTTCTTTCCTTTCCCTTCATTTCCCTTCCCTTTTTTCTTTTTCTTTTTCTTTTTCTTTTTCTTTTTCTTTTTCTTTTTCTTTTTCTTTTTCTTTTTCTTTTTCTTTTTCTTTTTTCTTTTTCTGCTTTTCCTATCCTTTCCTCTCCCATCCTTCTCCTCCTCCTCCTTTTCCTTTCCTTCTTCCTTTCCTCTCAGCTGGTAGGATTTTTTCCACCTCCTAATGTATGTGTTTCTGTGATGGCTGAATGCACAGTCATGTGGGTAACAGCTTTTATCATCACTTCTGTTACAAACTCCCCGGGTCTGGATTAAAACTGGAAAAAGGAGAAGTCTTAAAATTGGTTTTAATGGGTTTAAAACCAGAATTTAGGGGGTCAGAGCAAGGGAATAAAGGTAAGAGTGCTTGCTAAGGTATCCATCAGTGCTTTTTCCAGGTGTGTCTGCTTTTAATTTTTATTTGCTAAAATGTTTTGCTCTGTGGATAGTCATGATGACAGATATCAGAGATGTGCCTTACACCTGCAGTGTCCTTAATTAAAAATCATGTGCATAAATAGCTGGGAGAAGGATCTGGCTGGGTATTGCAGCCTCCCTGTTTTGCAGGGTGTTTGCTCCCCCTCCAGACTCCCCTCTGCTCACAAAAGCAGCTGAAGGGTGGTGATCCAAAAGGAGAGCTCCACCACAACACCTTATCTCTTCCTTTGCACTGCGTTAGCAATTACCACTCGCCTCTGCCTTGTTGTATTTGTCTGCCCTTACTGCCCAGACCTTTCAGTTTTTAACTCAAATCCACATGTATTGAAAGACAGGGCAGAAATTTTATCCCCAGCACAATCTTCTGCATCCCACTGCATAAGGGCTTTTTCTTTTCCACTCTTCTTTTTAATTGGAGATGGAATTCTAATTGAAACATTTTGAGTGAAAACATTCCTGGACATAAATGGACAGCAAAGGAGGCAGAAATGGAATTGCTGTAAGTTTAATGAATATATTCAGTTTTATTAGTTCAAAAGTAGTACCATAATTGCTTTTTCCATTCAGTGGCTGAAGAAGTTTTCACCAATAATAAATAGGTTTTTTAATGGAAATGGTAGAAGTGGTTATGGACGGTAATAGCCACTACAGTGTTTGCAGTTTTCAAATTAGGTCCACATAATTGCTCATAAAAAGAAAATTTCATTTGTTAAAAATCTCTGGAAACATACTGAATGTGTAATGGTAGAAATGTTGCTGCCATAGGAATTATTTTCCTGTCATATTTAATAATCAGGATCTAGTCAAGTATTTAAATGTGTTGCATAAACAAATACTATATTTGGAAAACATACAAAACCATGTTTAAAAAGTGTGCTTGAAAATATCAGCGACTGCATTTCTCAGACTTAGCAATCGCATCCCTATTATCCAAACAGTCTTCCCAATTAATTGCTTTTTTAACAGATTTTAGCTCTGGGAAATGAACTAGGAATGCTGATAAATTACAAAATCTGTCTTTCTTTCTTTCCTTTTTTTCTCTCTGGCTGCGTCTCTGCTGGGCTGTGTGCTGTCTGTCCTAGGCCAGATGGTGCGTGGGCGCTCCGTGGTGCTGCGGGCAGCGGGCGAGGGCAGGCCCTGCCCAGAGCAGCTCACCCAGCACAGGAGCTGCCCAGTGAAGCCCTGCTACAGCTGGCTGCTGGGGCCCTGGTCTCCCTGCACGGTCCAGGTAGGACTTTCTCCAGCAGGGAGCTTCCCCCTGCCTGGGGTCAACGGCAAAATCCATCATCACGTTGTGGGGTTAATTGCTGGTTGGCAAAATCCATTGTCACGTGGGATTAATTGCTGGTCGTGGGCTCGAGGTGTCTCTGTGGCTGGTGGAGGTCTGTAGGGAAGAGGGGGAAGTTCAGGAGTGGTGAATCCCTGCCCCTCATCTTCCAACCATCAGCAGCCATTTGTAAGAGGTGATATGGGTTGGAGTACTGTGAGCTCATGGAATTACTGTAGGGGATTTATGGAGTGAATGTGTTTCACTGGGCATAGTCATGGTGACCTATAATTTAATTACATAAAATATCTCTAACAAGAAAATAGATACACTAGATATCAGACAGCTTAGCCTTTTTTTATTTCCTTTTTTTTTGAAGGACTGTATAGCAGGTCTTCCCCCCCAGGTCTCCAGTACAATAGTGTGAGTTATTGTATGAAGGGCTGGTTTCTACTTTCTCTTTACCCTGGCTATCTTTTTAATGATCTGAAAATGTCTGGATTCAGTTCCCATGTGCTGTCCCTATGCCTGCCACCTCTGCTCAGCACTGGGACCATGATTTTTTCACTGGCAATGACTTCTATCAAGCTTGAATTGACTTTTTCTTCCCTTCCGTGCTTTTTCTTCTTATCTGTTGGATCACATTTCCAATATTAAAACGTATTAGTAGGTAACCCAGTTTAAGCAGAGGTGAATCTTTCACAGTCAGGTTTATCAGCCTGCTTAAATCTGGCTTTGGTGAGATGGAGGTAGGAGAAGTGTGGTGGAAATGAGCCCTGTCTGGTCCCAGGGGACAAGACCTGTGCCAGATCTGTGGCTGCTTCTCCACATTATATCATGTAGGACATTGAAGCCAATAATGCACATAAAGACACACATCCCTCGTGATTTCTGCTCTGCCAGTGCCTTGAATACCCACGTGGTTTCTCAGTGTGGTGGAGGGATGTGTAGTGAATATGTGAGTGGCACAATAAATATCTAGAATTTTCTCAGGTTTTCACAAATGAAATCTGGATTGT
>VXBC01012404.1:595609-618378 GCA_013399945.1 Ploceus nigricollis
AGACTTAGCAATCGCATCCCTATTATCCAAACAGTCTTCCCAATTAATTGCTTTTTTAACAGATTTTAGCTCTGGGAAATGAACTAGGAATGCTGATAAATTACAAAATCTGTCTTTCTTTCTTTCCTTTTTTTCTCTCTGGCTGCGTCTCTGCTGGGCTGTGTGCTGTCTGTCCTAGGCCAGATGGTGCGTGGGCGCTCCGTGGTGCTGCGGGCAGCGGGCGAGGGCAGGCCCTGCCCAGAGCAGCTCACCCAGCACAGGAGCTGCCCAGTGAAGCCCTGCTACAGCTGGCTGCTGGGGCCCTGGTCTCCCTGCACGGTCCAGGTAGGACTTTCTCCAGCAGGGAGCTTCCCCCTGCCTGGGGTCAACGGCAAAATCCATCATCACGTTGTGGGGTTAATTGCTGGTTGGCAAAATCCATTGTCACGTGGGATTAATTGCTGGTCGTGGGCTCGAGGTGTCTCTGTGGCTGGTGGAGGTCTGTAGGGAAGAGGGGGAAGTTCAGGAGTGGTGAATCCCTGCCCCTCATCTTCCAACCATCAGCAGCCATTCGTAAGAGGTGATATGGGTTGGAGTACTGTGAGCTCATGGAATTACTGTAGGGGATTTATGGAGTGAATGTGTTTCACTGGGCATAGTCATGGTGACCTATAATTTAATTACATAAAATATCTCTAACAAGAAAATAGATACACTAGATATCAGACAGCTTAGCCTTTTTTTATTTCCTTTTTTTTTTGAAGGACTGTATAGCAGGTCTTCCCCCCCAGGTCTCCAGTACAATAGTGTGAGTTATTGTATGAAGAGCTGGTTTCTACTTTCTCTTTACCCTGGCTATCTTTTTAATGATCTAAAAATGTCTGGATTCAGTTCCCATGTGCTGTCCCTATGCCTGCCACCTCTGCTCAGCACTGGGACCATGATTTTTTCACTGGCAATGACTTCTATCAAGCTTGAANCAGGTCTTCCCCCCCAGGTCTCCAGTACAATAGTGTGAGTTATTGTATGAAGAGCTGGTTTCTACTTTCTCTTTACCCTGGCTATCTTTTTAATGATCTGAAAATGTCTGGATTCAGTTCCCATGTGCTGTCCCTATGCCTGCCACCTCTGCTCAGCACTGGGACCATGATTTTTTCACTGGCAATGACTTCTATCAAGCTTGAATTGACTTTTTCTTCCCTTCCGTGCTTTTTCTTCTTATCTGTTGGATCACATTTCCAATATTAAAACGTATTAGTAGGTAACCCAGTTTAAGCAGAGGTGAATCTTTCACAGTCAGGTTTATCAGCCTGCTTAAATCTGGCTTTGGTGAGATGGAGGTAGGAGAAGTGTGGTGGAAATGAGCCCTGTCTGGTCCCAGGGGACAAGACCTGTGCCAGATCTGTGGCTGCTTCTCCACATTATATCATGTAGGAGATTGAAGCCAATAATGCACATAAAGACACACATCCCTCGTGATTTCTGCTCTGCCAGTGCCTTGAATACCCACGTGGTTTCTCAGTGTGGTGGAGGGATGTGTAGTGAATATGTGAGTGGCACAATAAATATCTAGAATTTTCTCAGGTTTTCACAAATGAAATCTGGATTGTGACAGTCCAAGATCAGAGAAACAGAAGTATATTTATATTTTCTCTAATCAACAACTCATTGCAACTACTGATGTGAATGTGGTCGTGTATATGCTGTACTCAGCATGTATAAAATGTATAAAACATATGTATAATGTAAATAGAACAAAATGATAGCATCAGCTGATATTTTGTCTAGCTAACATAAGCAGATTCTGTTAAACATCAGGGAAGAGACTTTCAACCATAGGAGCTAACACAGCTGATAAAAAAATTAGTAGGGAAGCTGAATTAAGGCTGTGGCTTACTCCAGATAAATAACACATTGTGCAGATTAAAGTGTGCCCATCCCAAACCCAGCTAAATTTCAGCTCAGAGTGAGTAATCACAGTGTTCTGTAACCCAGATACCATCCCTGCATTCAGTGAGTTAGAGCCTGCTTCTCTCCTTCAATTACCACAGAGCAGTTTCTCTCCCCTTTGCTTTGTTTTGGAGAGAAGCCATTCTATTCATGTTCACTTCTCTTTAATGAGGTGCTTAGGAATTAAATGTAGTTCATAAATACAGGGTGATTTATTCCTGTGCTTTACCCGAAAAGAAGCTTAAGCCTGCCTTCCTTCCAAAGAAAGCTTTCAGAATTCCTGTTTTCAAGGATGCTTTGTGAAATAAGGTAAAGCATCCTATGGTAAAGCCATAATGCATGGTGTGAAAGTGTCTTCTGTAATAATAGAAACGGGACAATTAATTATAAGGCTAAAATATTTTTTTCCTTGTATTATAACTAAGATTGCAATTCCTAGTTGTAGGAGGACTATTTTATGCTAAATTGACTTCATGTGAATAATTAGAGGTGTCTTTGTGGTTAGGAATAGAGCCTGCTAAGTGTTCTGTGTTGCTGATTGTCACAGTATGGAAATGAGTGTGTTGCTCCCCAGGTAATTGCACACATCCCAGGCACACCTGTGGCAGCATGGGGCATTTCCCCTGCATTTAGAGGGGTGCAGAGCCTAAGAACTGGTCAGTACATCCAATTCTAAAGGGTTACAAGACATTAATAATTCTCCTCCTAGAGTTGGTTTACTCTGATTAGCTCAAAAAAGAAAAAAAATTAGCAGTGTCTGACACTGTTCATTATTTTTTTCCATTAAGAGAATATAAGTGGAATAGCCAGGCATTATCAAACACGAGCTGGCTGACATTCCTAAAAAGACTAAGAACCTTTCCTTTCTAATGGTTTTAAAAGCTCTCCCTTAAATGTGATCATGCAACACTCCCTCATTAGAGAGACTTTTACCTGATTAAATGCTCATCAACCTGTGAAAGCATTGCCCAATCAACTCTTTACCTAAAATAATTGCTAACACATGAACCCCAGTAAAAGCCAAAAAGGGAAAACTTTTCTTCAAGGCACATCTGGGTGAAGCATCTCATTAGGGCTGTTACCTCCTGTCTTATTAGGGTGTTATATGTGGGAAGTGTCAGATGTGATGTGAGAGAAGGCTCGTGGAGATGCTGCCTTACATTAGTGTGTTACTGAATTCCAGAGGTTCCTCACTGTCCAACACAGGAGGTGTAAACCTCCTCCTCATTTTCCCATCAGGGTGAGCAGGGTGAGAGGTGGAGGCTCCATGCAGGTGCTGGTGGAGGGGTGCATACATCCTGTTTCTAGGAAACCCAGCATGGATTCTGCATCCTCAGTAGGGTCAGCATAGGAGTTTTTGCAGACAAATGGCAGGAATCCCTTGCGGAGGTCAAATTCCCACATATTTCCAGCAAGGAGATCATGACACAAGAGGCAAATCCTGGGTTTAGGCAAACCTCAGAGGATCACACCTTCCAAAGAAGAGCATTTACAACAAAGAATTGATCCCCTGAGCTTTGAATATGTGATGGTTTCCTTGGCAGTTCTCCTCTGATTAGCAGGTATTCCCTGCATCCTCAGTGTGCCATTGCTGGCACAAACTTCCTCTGGTTCCACACCTATTGATTAGACCTTCAAATGTATAATTTTGGGGACATGAATAATTTTGAAGATGATAAGGAAGTTAATGCAGTGCTCCTGCATTGCTTAAGACATTTTAAAATATCCCAAGAAGCATCTCCTACTGTAAGTGACAGGGTGACATTTTAAGTGTGTTCAGTTGATTGTAAAAAACCCATTGCTGGTCTTGAAAGAAAAAAAGCAAGTGGGAGCCACTGTTAAAAAGCAAATCTTTCTCTTTGGGATTGTTTTGAGAATTCTTAGGTTTGGATTTTGGTTTTGGTTTTTTTTTTAAATTCTAGATGTTAGAAAGTATGAATGTAGCTCCAGTATAGTGTGATAGAAAAATGAAGAGTGTTGCCTGTGGCCTTTTATAGTGGAAATTGTTGTTGTTTTGACCTATTTATTTCTCAGTATTCTTCTTATTATTTATATATTGATATGTACATAATAATTATATACTGTCTGTAGAAGAGGTATATTTTTGAAAACTCTTCTTGTTTTCTCCAGTCATTTAGTCATTCTTTGAGTCACTTTGCAGTCTGATTAGTGCTCATTTCCCCCAAGAATATTCTCCCTTCATCTTCTGTTCCCACCAGCCATTTCTAAGCACTCTAACCCAGTGGACAGCTGCATGAGTTTTTCACACACCATTAATCTCAGACCACAGCAGAAGTTTCAACAGTGAAACAGTAATTTAGAACAGTAAGTTACACACTGACTAAAGTGAAACACTGTTAAAAACCTGGAATCTGGCTGCATACAGTAAATCTACACTAATACTTCTTTACAATGCTTTAGATTAGCTCTGCTCTAGAGTTATGCTCTTGCTTCCATTTTATTGTGGATCTACAGCAGAAGGGAGGGAGAGAATGCAAAAGCTGCCAGGTGTGTGCAGGAGAAGTGTTCTTGAGATTCCTGCTAGCAAACCTGCTGCTGGATGAATGCACTCAGTAGGAGCCATTCTGTTCTGCAGATGAAGTCCATTAGTTTAAAAGAATCCACTGCCAAGAAATCCAAAGGAGCATTTCCCTTGGTTATATAAAGGCAATGTTTCTTCCTTCTTCTTGAGTTTTGTTTACTGAATTTTTCTAAAGTGCTGTTTCCACGAGGCTCCAGATGCACGTTATAAGGCATCATGCAGACATGAGGCACCTCAACAGCATCACAGCTCTTCATCTGATGAGAATGAAACAATTCCACTCTCTAGAAATAGCCTCAGTGCTTCATCTCTCAGAGCATCCTCAGCCCTTGATCATAACTTTAGCCAAGGAATATTGATTTTCCACTAAAGGATGTCATCTGCAGTAGTTTGGTGTATGCCTGGGTATTTCAGGACTGGGATGATGAGCATGGAGTGGCTCAGATGGAGCCTCCTTTTTCTTGTTCAAATGGAGTTTAGTGCTGACGGGTGGTGGCTGACTTGGGTTGGTGTTTTGGTAGTGTGTGTGACATGAATTGGTGATCTCTGCTCCAGATCTGGTCACTCCCTTTAGAACATAACACAGACAGCCCACAGTGCTGTCAGGACTTTTGCTGTTGGAGGGTTTAAATCATGTGAGTGCTCTTCTTGGACTGTATCATCAAAGGAGGGTCTGTTCCTTCTGGGCAAGCCCTGCTCTTGGCTTCTTAAGAGAAGCCCAAAATGTCTGTGTTCATCTAATTTGGCATTAATTAAGAATCAGCAAATTCATTAATTTGAGTAAAAGGCATGAAGGGCAGGCCTCAAAGATGGTATTAATCTTTTATGAATGTGTCCTCTTCCACACCTTTGATAATGACACACTTTCATGTGTGGCCCTGCCCCTGCCTCCAGGCTTCTGTGGAGAGGTGTACAGAGGAGATCTCCATCTGTCTTCTCATAACTGGGGATACTGTTGCAGACCAAATTTGTATCTTTGAAGACTTCTTGTGTACAATCAACTGTGTTTCTTCTATCATTTGCTAATGTCATTGATGTGTGCCTCTGTTCCCTTTCACCATCCCGTAGGGAGGACAGTGTGGAGATGGATTGCAAGTCCGCAACCTGACGTGTGTGGTGCATGATGCATCAGTTTCTGCTACATCCAAACCAGTAGAAAATGCATTATGTGGTGAGCTACCATCGAAAGAAAGTGTGCTGCAGTTACCCTGCTCTGTGCCTTGCCCAGGTAAAGGCTTTGGAAGGTCAAAGTGAATTTTCTGCCTGTGATAGCTGTCTGAGGTAGACATGCTCCCGTAGTTCTGAGTACTGTCAGCCCTTGTAGCACAAATCTGTGCTTCAGCAGATCAGGTAAATGTTCAGTCTACTGTTTCTAGACCATCTAAGAAAGTCTTCCTTTGTTTTTTGAGAAAATGAGATACCACATGAAGCAGAAAATCCAAATATTGTTTACTACTGAGAGATATCTCAGGGATATTAAAGCTCTTGTATGCTTAGGTTAGCCTTATCCTCCAAGGGTAATTCTTTTTGAAAACCTGTGATTTGTTTCAACGTGCAGGCGACTGCCACCTGACAGAGTGGTCAGAGTGGAGCTCCTGTGAGCTCACCTGCATCAGTGGCAGGAGCTTCGAGACCACCGGGCGCCAGTCTCGATCCAGGGCCTTCATCGTGCAGTCTGCAGAGAACCGGGAGAGCTGCTCGGGACAGGAGATGGAGACACGGCCCTGCTCAGGTAGCTTGGCCCCAGCTCTGCTTCCTGCCCATCAGGAGTTTGTTCTGGGCTGGTTGCAGGGTGAGGAGTAACTGCTGTTGGTGTTGCAGGAGGGAAGTGTTATGACTACCTGTGGCAAACCAGCCTTTGGCAGGACAACGTGCGCACGGTGTGGTGTCAGCGCTCAGATGGAATGAATGTCACAGGTATGTCCCCAAATGGCCTCGCACACTTGTGAGTGAAATGGCTCCACAGAGGCTTTTCTGCTTCTGCATCTGTTGCTCAGAGGGAGTTGGGCATCCTTCTTTGCTCTTCCAGAATTTCAGTTTGGATTTTTGTGTGTAGGAAAGACACACACCAGCCTCGCTGTCAGCTCAGCATCACACGTGTATTGCACAGGAGTGTTTGGGCTAATTGCCCTTAGTGTCTGGCTGGTCATGGGAAGAAATGAGTGCACTCACACTAAAGGGCTCTCTGGGCTGCCTTGCACAGCCCTCAGTTCAACCTTCATGTGGCTGTGAAAAGCAGAAGAGAACATCACACACGTGGTAGAGACCCCATCTTCTGTATCTCCTTTTCAAAACACACAGGAGTCTCAAATCACTCAAACTGTGAGATTCCTGCTGTTGCTGTGACCTACAAATTCTGCCTGTGAAGGACGAAAAGGGGAATTCATGGGCAGAACTTTGAAGCTCCGTGAGATTGACAAAGGCAGTAGGGCTGCACATCCATGGAATGTCTTTCAATATGCACAGGGTAAATGAGGAGAGAGTAGAAACCAAAACGCAGATGTTCATGTCTAGTTCTATTTATAATGACTAGTTAGGATAATAACAAAAGTCTTATGTGCAAAGGTTGCCAAGTGTTTAAGAACTCATTAACATGTTTTTATTCCTATAGAAGCACAGGCTTTCCCAAGTGAGGATGGGCAAGGGCGTTATGTGGATTATGTCTTTTTATGTAGATAAGCCATTAATGAGGACACAGAAGATCTGCATCTAATTCTGGATTCTGTCCCCAACTTCCTATGTGGCCAGTGGCAAATTGCTTAAATCTGTATATCTCTGTTCTCCATTAACAAGATGGGTATGATAATAATTCCCTGCCTTGTTAAGGCAAATTAATTAATGCGATGCCTACAGATATTATGTTAATGTGCTTAATAGACTAGTATTTAAGTATATAAAATAAGCAGGCAAGCACTTCTTACACTGTGGTGATCTAAGACAAAAACATTTTGAAACATGCCCTTGAAGGCACTCAGTGTTTTCTTTTGCAGGAGGGTGTCCTCTTCGGACAAAACCTGCCGAAGTCCGGCACTGCAGCCCGCCGTGCAGAAAACCCTTCTCCTACTGCACACAGGTAACTGCTCACTGCAGAACAGGGCTGGGAAATTAACTCTGCAAGATTTAATCAGATTGCATCTTAGATTGCATTCCAGGACTTAGAAAATAGTTTAGTTTGTCCATGGTACCACCTCGAGGATGTTGTGGGAATTTCATCCTGAAAGAAAACCATGAACCTGCACAAACGATGTGGTGATGCAAGTTTGGGTTTGTTCTGTGGAGGGGTTTTGGTTTTAATTTTAAAATTAGACCTCTTGGTTTAATTTTAATTGAGTGCTGTTGTACTGTTCTTTAGAAAAGGGACTGTTTAAAACGTTTGTAAAGGAGGAGATAAAGGAGCCTCGATCACCTGTTCGGATCAAGAGTATCAGACCCTCAGACAGACATTATAGATATAAGACAATTAGCAAAGGAAAAAATATTAAAAAGCCATTTTAAAACAGAAGTCCAGAAAACTGAGTATCTATTTAGCAAACCACAGACTTCTAAAAAACCTCTTGAAGAAACTGCTTAGTCTGATCCAGGGTAATGGATATTTGGTCATAAGAAAGCTTCATTTTAGATAGCCTTGTGAAATACTGCAGTGGAAACATGTGAGGAGGGTTTGGGTCTGCAGGAGGATTGGTTTTGGTTTGTCTGTTCTATTGCCCAGCAGGGTCAGTGGGAAAATTGTTACTTACAAGAGGAGTTTGCCATAGATTCCTGTTGTTAAGCCTGTTGGGATGAAAATGTTTACACGTTGGACTTCTCTGTAATTACTGACTCTTTTTCAACCAATTCCCCAAACATATTTGGGCTTTTTTGAACTGAAACGGGCTTGCAGGTACTAGTTCCTGTCTGGTTTGGTTTGGTGGTGGTGAATTTGCATGTGTGGGTTTGTTCAAGCTTTCCCTACAGTGTGCACTGTTCTGTGAGAGGGCACTGCTTGGTTTAATGCTGAATTCCCTTTTATCTCCCAGAGAGGAGTCTGCGGCTGTGAGCGGGGATATACAGAAGTAATGAGATCAAATGGGTTCCTGGATTACTGCGTGAAGGTACCAGGTTTAGAAGATAAGAAAGCTGATGTTAAGACCATTGCCGGAAAAAATAAACCTGTCAACTCCAAAATGCATGACATTTTCAAAGGATGGTCTATTCAACCTTTTAATCCAGGTGAAAAACTTATATATGAATGGAATAGATTGTCTTTAGAAGGTTTCTGTGGAAGAAAGGTACACGCTTTGTGGATGATAGCATCAGAGATTGTGTCTGGGAGCTGCAGAGCGACCTCCCAGTTTCCAGCTCGTGTGCTTTCTTTCATGCCTTTGTGCCTGTACAGAGGAATCACAATCTCTTATGTTGAGAGATAGCAAAGACAGAATGAAGCAATAATATTTTGCAAAAGTATGCTCATATGTGATTTTGGGGGATGTTTAGAACTATTATCTGATGATGTTTCTGGAAGTAATATGTTTGGACTAGGAAAGATATTGATCACTAGCGCTTCAGAAGTTTCAGAGCAGAAAGTGCTTAAGATTTCATTAAAGAAAACATTGGTTGTTTCTTGCCATATTTCAAAAATATATGAAAAGAACAGGGTAGAAAGTGTACAGTTTAGTCTTGAGGGTTGAAGTTACAACATTAAAAGCATCCCACAAAGGCAGACAAGCTGCTGTACCCAAGCAGCTCATCCCAGGTGGATCTTTGACATCCATAGCACAAAATCCTTCCCAGCTGGAACCACAGACTGCGTGTGCCCAGACTGGTCCATTTCTCTAATATCTGATTCCCATTTTGACTGTTGTTTTGATGAATTCATTCAGAACAAATTTCTGAAATGCAAATAGGACTTTAAAAATGGGAAGCAAATGTGTCAGGCACATCAGGTTTTACTGAAATGCATCTGTTCTCCTCGTGTTACAAAACACTGGCAGTGCAGTTCCTCCCCCTCTTCAGGTACCTGACATTGCATTTGTTTGCAATTAGTTCCTAATGAACACGAGACTTCAGAAAACATGTAGTGAAAGGTTCTGTTAGGGGATTCAGGGAGCCATAATTCTGTCTGATATATGTGATCACACTTTGAATGTTACATTTACATATTTGATTTGCAGACAGTGGTTAACCTTTGCGTTGACAGTCTCTGGGCTCGCAGAGCTCAGTCCAAAGCCTTTTAAAGTCGGCTGCTTTTCGATCAAACCCTTCATCCAGTTCACCCACACAGTTCACCTGCAGTTTCAGTCACAGGTTTGGGGTTAATTGCCTTCTTGTCAACACCCCTGGCTCTCTCGAGGCTGTCTTACTTGGGTATCATGCCTTTATGGGGTTAGAAAAAGGGAGGGAGATGTAGGTAGATGCTGCAGTCCTCTCTTTTTAAATCAGCATTTGAGTCTGCAGCACTAAAAGCTTCTGGAGGGCTTTACCTCAGTGCAGCACCTGTGAGCCAACTCTTACCCAAGGTCTGCAACAGCAATAGTGACTGAGGCACTTTTACAGAACATGGTGTTGTCTAATTTACAGCAGAAATGTTATAGAAACAATATATGGGAAGGGGATAAAGGTGCCCCATGTGTGCTAAGTGTATGACCAACCCTGTGGCATCCTGCAGTTAACTCTTCAATCTGTATGTGCTCTTCAGACCCCAGCTCAAGGCTAGTGCTCTTCAAATCCCTCCCCTTTGTCTAACTTCACGACAAAATGTGTATTTGCTCCACTCAAAGAGGCTCTCAGGCTCACTAGTCTGAGGATTTGCAGTGGTTGCTGCTGGCTGAGCCAGGAAACCACTGTTACCTCCCTGTTCTGCTCTTGATAGCAGGTCTGTGGTGAGAGCTGTCTGTATGAATGGCATTTAACACCCTGCAGCACCACAGTCCTTGACACTGTGCTGGTCAATGAAAGTACCTGTGCCTTCTCCAGCTTATCTGTGGTTTCCCTTCCCATTTACAGTTTGGAACACTAATTTTATTTTGATTAAATGAGGCTGATGTTTTTGTCCTTCTATAAATGCTCTACAGGAGAGCACAGAACTGATTTCAAATCAGGATGTGTTTTTTCCTCTCTTAACTACACTCTGAGAGGCCAAAGTTCAGGTACAGAAACTTTTCTTCGACTTGAGAGGCAAATTAAATAGCATAGTTTAAATTGTCAGATGACATGGTCCAGTGCCTTTCTGCTGGGGATGGAAAGCAGAGCTGTGATGCCTTTATGGGGCTGTGACAGTCCCTTTGCAGGATTGCTAAGTATTTCTTGGCCATCTCCAGATGAGAGGGCAACAAATTTCATACTTAGACTTCAGCAAAATAACTCAAACAGGCCAAGCCAGTCCTGATGAACAGAGCTCTTCTCACAAGGGAGATAGTTTGCAAGTGTTTTGAGGAGCAGAAAAAAATCTGTGAGAGGTACTCAGCCTTTCCCTAAAGTCTGGAAGAAAAACAAGAAAGAATGGGATCTGATTAAATGTGTTTCCCTTTGAAAAAATTTGTCATTCAAACCTGAAATGAAAACCAGGCTCAGTGATTGTCCCTCTCACTTGACTGAATTTGAAATGGCCTCTGTCAAACCATGTCTGTGGGCACAGCACAGGTTCCTGTTCCTGCCTCCAGTGTGTATTTGCAGCTCTGTTGATGTGAATCAGCTCAGACTGCTGCTGTGTGGAAAAGTACCAGACCTGCTCCCTACAAGGAAAGCTGTGCAGCCAGAAACAGAGCGAGGAACAGAAATATTGATCTTTCAAAAATTGCTGTTATTATTAATGCAAAGCTTGTAATTAAGGACCTGTCCAAGTGAAGTGTTCTGAGACAAGGGAATGTTTGAACAGACTCAAGCCCACGTGTGCCTGGAGGGGCTCCTGCAGGGGTCCTGGGTCACTGCAGCCCAAAGAGCCCAAGCCACAGCCTTACCTTGTCTTAAAGCCAGTTTTGTCTGCTGCTCTGTGGCCCAAGCAGAAAGCTCTTTCCCAGCTTTATCCCTCTTACTGTTACAAAGCCTATTCTTGTTTTTATTCTAAGCTGAATTTATTCCTATTTGTTGCCCAAGTGTTTCCCAGGTTTAAGCAGCTTTTCCACTTGTGCTTGCTGGTGTTTACCCCAACTGACCCCTAAGTATTTATAGAGAACAATCAGCCTTCTCAGCCCTCAGCTAAACACATCAGGTGTTGCCTGTGTCTGTCTGGGTCAGCTCAGCATTGAACTGCCTCTGCCAGAGCAGCCACTGGGCTCTGGAGGGAATGTACCTCAACTACCCTGTGCCTCTGCCCCTTTCCATTAAAGTTTTGTCTTTAAAATTAGGGATTTTTTTAGAAATTTTCCTATCAAAAATATGGGATTTATTAATTACTCCCAGCTGATAGGAACCCTGCTGTTCCCTATCAATGATGTTACTAATTTCTCTTTAATTGATCTCTTAAAACTTTGTGTATTTTAGAATAAAGTATTTTATTCTCTCCTCTTCTTCCTCTGTCCTTTTTCCTTGTCTTCCAACAGATGGTAAACTGAAGATATGGGTATATGGAGTATCAGCTGGAGGGTTCTTCATCATCGTTTTCCTAATTTTTACATCCTACCTGATGTGGTGAGTATGGCAGGTATTCTGTCCTTCAATAACAGCTGGTTTGCTTTTATTTAAACAATCCAAAAGACACCACAACACTGCATTGCAGGCATTTAATGCTCAAGGCTTCAGGAAAGGATGGAGGCTGGACTACCTAAGTGCCTTCATTTGGCCCCTACCTCAGAGTAATTAAAACTCTCCAAACTGTAAAGTTAACAGCTGTTATTGTGAAGAAGTTTGGTGGCCATGCAGGGAAAGAATTATTTTTGGTTATCAATAGGCCCTTATATTTATTCAGACTTCTGCTGGGATTAGAAAGGGGTTTTATTGTATTCTTCAAAAAAAGATAAAGTAAAACTGAAGAAAGGCAAGGAGAGTGATTGGAACAAGGAGCTGGCTTCTGCTTAAGGAAGGACTAAATAGAATAGGGACATTCAGTTGAAAAATGATGTTTGATGTGGGAATACAATAGGGATCTATGAAATCATGAATGGGGGAGAAAAGGGTGCTATGGAATTTTTATCTCCCACAATAAAAGAAGTAGGAGGCATCTGATGAAATGGCTGTTTAAAATAAACAAAAGATATTATTTTTCCCACAGTGCATTATTACCTTGTGAGCTTGCTGCTGCCAGGGCTGTGCATGCCAGGAAGATAAATGGATTCAGAGATGGCTTAAGAGTTCATGGGAGATTGGGTCTCTTGGTGTTAATTGTGGTTTCTTGGCTGTTCGCTACAGCTCAGAAAACCCCTAAATAGTTTTTTGCAGTGAATACATCAGGTGAAAACATGTCCTATGTCTAAAGCTGCTCTTACTAGCCATTGTTAAGGACAGGTACCAGGTGTGCACCTTTAGTGCAGGGCTCTGGGGTGTTGCTGGGGGTGAGGGGTGTCTCCCTCCTGCAGCGCAGCCGTCGCAGGCAGGGGAGGTGAGCCCGGCCTGACAGAGCTCGCCTTGCCCTCCCTGCTTTGAGTACTTGGGAAGGCACTGCCACTGATGCCTCTGGGAGGACAGAAAGGGAGAAGGGGGAAGCATCCAGGTGTCCTGCAATTCCCAAGGATTTGGCCTGAACTTACAAACATTCACAGTGCAAGCTGGCCCAAGCCCTGTCCAGTCAGGGCAGGCAACCAGAGAGTCGCAGCCGTGGCCTGACAGCATCACTGCCCACTTTCACCCAACAGTTTATTCCCTTTCTCTCTCTTAGTCTTTCTTTCATTCTCTCTCTTGGGTTAAAAGCTCAAATAACAGCTTAGGAGCTGCAACTCCCTTATTTTCCAAGCCATGTAGCTCCATTTCTCTGTGGCTTCACAGCAGAGGATACAGAGGATTTTTTAAATAACATTACACACTTCTCCATCACTTGGAGGCTGCTGAGGAAATGCATTTCTCAATAATAATTATTGTTGCTTCAATACCATGCCAAAGAAAAATGAGAATATCCCACTCCCAGACAGCTCATGTTCCAATTTTTCTGCGAGGTGTTCCTTGTTTTGTCAGCTGTGAGAAGAGATGGGAGACGAATGTGCTTTATTTCCTCTGCAGATGGGGAGCACAGCTGGCTGCCCCTTTCTGGCAGGCTGTGTGTCCATACCACACACATGAAAGCACCAGAAGGGCCATGTGGTACCACCCAGTTACAGTATTCAGTAGCCACTGTGGAAAGTTGATTTTTTAAATTGAAGTTTGGGGGTTGATGATGTTTCTGAGCTTGTTACAGTTTGTAATTTTGTCTTCTGAAATGGTTTTCTTGCAGCAAAAAAACAAAGCAGCATCAAAGCCCTCCACCACAGCAGAAGCCTCTAACCCTGGCCTATGATGGAGACATTGATATGTAACATAAACAAGAAATCCAAATGTAGACATCGACTGCCTTAACTGCTTTCTTTTTTGGAACTCTCCGACTTCTCAGTTTTTTGAGGAATCTCCTGATGTATAGTATCCTGGGCAGAACAGAAGTATTGCAAGCTGAAAATTTTGCCACCTCTTTATTAAAAAAAAAATGGAGTAAAAAACTTGGATCTTGTGCAACTTTTCTGAAGAGAACAGAAACTACATCCCTTCCTGTTGAACAATGGGAACAACAAAAAAAGAAAGAGAGAATCTACAGACATCAAAAGGAATTAGTTAAAAAAAAAGGCATGACAATCCCAAGGAAATAGTGACATTTACTGTAAATGACAAGTTTGACACAGCATCATTATGCACTATATTAGTGCAGGGTTCTTTATTCTTCACATACTTCAACAATGAGTTTTCTAGTGTTTACATTTCGTTCAAAGACTTTAAAACCAGATCATGTATTTTGAGAAATGCAAGGAAGAATGAGTTGAAGTGTCTGAAGTTATCAGGTTTTTTAAAGTTTCTTCCTTCTTATCCTGTTTTCTAGTCTGGAATATGATTTTGCTTCATTTCCACCTACGGGACAGAATAAGGATTGTTATGAAAAAGCATAGGTGGTTTCTTAACCAAGAATATTTTATAAAGAGCTGAGTAGATAGGTGTTTTGATGAATGGCTAGAGGATTTGATTGTTTAAAAAGGATTTTAAATTAAATTAAACCATGTAGATACATTATGGCCAGTTTAAATTGTTATTCAGTTTAATTAAAACAAACTCTGCTTTTGTATTTAAATTTTCTTATCTGAAATATTTATAAATTCCTTTTTTTGAATTTAATTACCTGACCTCATTTAATATACATCAAACACAAATGCAGTTTGTAGAAGGTCTTGCTTTTTTAAATGTTTCAGAACCACTGAGAAGTTACATGTTGTAAAATTCTGGGAACATTTGAAGAGGGTAAGTGTTTATAATAGTGTGTGTTGCAAGTAAGAAAGTGCCATCTTGTGGTATTGACTTGTATTTATAAGCAAATAAAATGCTAAAGAGAGTGAGAAAATTGCTTCTGGTATGTTGAATTAAATGTGTGTAAACGACTTGTGTTATTAGTCATTTGCTGAGCTGAAATTGGCCTCGGATTTCAAACTCCTCTGGCATTGTTTTGTGCTGCAGTGATTAGTGAGAGAAAGAGTACAGACAAGTACAAGAGAATAATTGCAGGTCTGGAGAATGCTTGGTCTTATTTTTAACTCAGTGCTGCTGCTGCTTATGCCAATGATCAGAAGAGAAAAAGAAGAATTGTTACCAGCCCAGCACCTGTGTGGTCCTTCCCCATCCAAAGGTACCTGGATCATCACAGCAGAGGGGTATGACTGGGGCAAGGCATTGCTCATCTTGTCATGTTGCTATTCACAGCTTTGTAAAGTGGTTTGAATGTTATGGTTTTATTGAAAAAATGATGGAGTTGTAGATAGGTTTCCTTCCCTAGGTCGAGATCCCACCCACCCAGCATTGCTCCTGCAGCGTGGAATTCAGATGGTGTTGTGCCACTAAGGCAGGGTGCTTTTTTCTTTACAAAGAAAGGCTATTGGAATTGTGAGGGGAAATTGTCTCACATGTTTCTGGCCCTGAAGATGTTCTGCTGGCCCTGCTTTCCACCTTAGAGCTATAACTTTTTATGGAATATAAAGCAGGATCTGGTGTTTCCTGGTAACACTGGGGTCCTAAATCTTTTTTCAGCAGTGCCCTGTAGTGAACCATTGAGTAACATCTACAGAGGAAGGATTACAAGGGGAATAATGATCTGGTGCCATTAGGAACAACACTGACAGATCTTAATATATTTTGTCTGTGGGATACCATGTCAGCAGAGTGGTACTCTCTGAATAATGAAGGAATAAGCTCAATTAAGCATGCTGTTCAGCAAGGCATTGAAGTGGGCAAGTTGGTGTAATAATAGCAAAAATGACAGCTGGAACATGTGGTCATTGCCCTCAGCATCAGGATAAATTACAATCCAAACTATGATGAAGAGAAGGCTCTGGGGAGACCTCAGAGCACATTCCAGTGCCTAAAGGGAGGACCAAGAGAGCTGGAGAGGGACTTTGAATAGAGGCATGGAGTGACAAGACAAGGGGGAATGGATTCAAGCAGAGGGCAGGTTTAGATAAGATATCAGGCAGAAATTCCTCCCTGTGAGGGTGGTGAGGACTTGGCACAGGCTGTCCAGAGAGGCTGTGGCTGCCCCTGGAAGTGTTCAAGACCAGGCTGGATGGGGTTTGGAGCAACCTGGAATAGTGGAAGGTGTCCCTGCCCACAGCAGGGGGGCAGACCTTTAAGTCCCCTTGTGATCCAAACTGTTCTGTGACTCAGTGATTCTGTGTCCAGTGCGGGAGATGTCAGATCCTGGGGGAGGTGAGGAGCTCCAGGTGCAACACTGCAAAATGTGTTCATATTGAGGAGATGGATCTGGGGGTGTGGTCCAGTTTGGTGCCCCTCTCCCACCCTGTGTCCCCACTTGGGCACCTTCTGGCCAAGAGGGACTGGCCATGGTTCCTGCTGGGGCTGAGCGCTGCTTGCAGAGCTGCGGGCAGGGGGTTGGTGCATGGGGACGAGACAAAATCTGCTGCAGAGCTGTTGCAGGTCAGTGGTGCCCTTTAGGGAATTGTTCAGAAATGCCCAGGAAATGAGTGCACCTGTTTGACTTGGTAAAATAAAATAAAATAAAATAAAATAAAGCAGCAGGGAGGGCTCATGGGGCTGCTGCTGGAGGCAGTGGCTGCTGGCTGCGCATCGGGAATCCGTGTCTGCTCCTTGTCCAGCTTGGACAGCGTGGTGATTCAAATGTCACAAGGTAATTGCATGTATTTGATAATTTGGGATTGAATTAAGCTGTGAAATTGAACCAGTGGCCCTGCAGGGTCCATGAGGCTGAGAATGCAGCATAGTGCAAAAGCAGGAATCGGTCACTTAGGCAGATACCAAAGTCATTGCTCTTTGGAAGAGCCCTGGGTGTCCTGCTGGGGGGAATTCCCAACCTCCTGTGGGAGCACTGGAGTCAGTTCCTGCCTTTCATTGTCCAAAATGAGTCATGACATGGAGAAAGGATTACTCCAATTCTTGCCTATTTGGGATTTCTCAACTTTTTGCTGAAGTAGCTGGGGCTGGTGCTGTCCCCTGCTGAAGACAGGAGAGAGGTCTTGGTCCCTCAGGAAGGAATTCCTCTACTCCCAGCTAAAGCATCCCATCAGCACAGGTATGTGTTGTGAGATTATGAGTGAGAGCATCTCTGGCTGAAGAATTTCTTCCTGATACCTAATCTAAATTTACCTTCTTCAAAGCCATTCTCCCTTGTCCTATCACTCCATGCCTCTGTCCAGTGTCCCTCTCCAGCTCCCTTGGAGCCCTTTAGGCACTGGAAGGGGCTCCCAAGTCTGCCTGGAGCCTTCTCCAGCCTGAAAAACCCCAATTCTTTTAGCCTTTCTCCATAGCAGAGGTGCTCCAGCCCTCTGATTGTATTTTTTCTAAATGTATAATGTAATTTGCACTTGTGAGGGGAAGGAGAAACGTAGTTTAAATATAATTTTAAGTCTTGTTTTCAATTGGGAGGTCATAATGCAGAAAAAAATTACCTCACTCAGGGCCTTCTGAAAGATGGATCAGGCTACCTGATGTATTAACGTGCCTCAGGACGGATTATGGTTCTGTCTGGTTTAAAATGTAATTTAAATGAATGAACTTCCACGTCTTAGAGCTGTGACACGTACCTGTCCTGGACAGGAGCTTGATTTATATCACCTTGGTGAATATCTGTCTGAGCCCAGGCTGTTACGTGCCATCCATATGGATGTGCTCCTTGATTCCCGGAGCCACGACCTGGCAGGTGACTCAGTTACTGTCACTTAGCTGCTGACATGGCTTGTGCCACCAGCCATGCCATTGAGCTATTGAGATGTCACGCGGCCTGATCCCTAATGCTGGTGACGGGCTGTGCCTCCTGCTCCTGTCAGACGTGGAAGATTAAGGAAGTCCCAGGTAATTCCTGCTGGCTTTTTCTGCCAGCACCTCCAGGTGCAGCTGCACGGATGGGGTGGGACGTGCCAGGGAGGTGTCACTGCTTGGGAAAGTTGTACAGCTGTGAGGTTGCCTTAGAGAAATCTGTTTGACCCATCAGGATAACCAGGACTAGAAACGTGAGTGTAAAACACCCGAGGCATTTGCATGAGCTGCCACTGGATGAAGGGAACAGCACAGTCATTCCTTGTTCTTGCCTGGTAGAAATGAAAGTGTCTTGCTGTGAAATCTGATAGCAAGGAACCCCACTCTGCCTTGGAACAGGTTATTACTTAGCCACGCTTTGTGATCTGGTTACATTTACATTTGGGGAGAGAAGAGTAGATTTGAATGAATAGTTATAACAGTAATCACGGCGACGGGATGCTTTCTGTGGGAATCTTTAATGTGTGCCCTTTCATCCCACAATCTAATAGAGTTTATTCATATTCTCAAATGTAAACCAGTGGTAAAATGGTCACATATGAAATGTCTGAGAAAATAACCGAAACCCCATATTTGCAGACATTGGTAATTATGCTCATTTGCTTTGATTACATGTTTTGTTACAATCATGATGGGCTGTAGGCAGATACGCAGGTTAAAGCAGTTTATGGGATTTATCCTGCCTGTGAAGAGATGTTTTGATGGAATGAAAAATCAGATTCAGTTTCTTCCAATAAGAAAAACTGTTACTATTCTCCTCTGCTTCATGAAAGTTCACCTGCATGTTATGAATGTTGGGGTTGTCACGTGCCACCATGGCATTTGGAAAAAACTCCTCAGACATAATAACAGTGAGGAATCTTTCAACAGCACATGGGTGAAGTGGAGCACCCAGCATTCATTTTGCAGATGAGGAAGATGGCATTCATAATTTTATAATTTTTGGGTGCAGTCTGGCTCCTACCCCATGTGAGCAGGCTTCAAGTAGCTTTTCTTGCAGAAGTGTCTGAGCAGAGGAGTGCAGCCCAGAAATGCTGTTTCCAGGACACTGCCATTACCCAGTGGTCACAACACTGTGCAGCAGCCAGATTGGGCCAAGGAATGATGTGGCATTTCCTCTCTCCATTGCAAATAACCTTTGGTAGCTGTTCTGGAGCTCAGGTTTATAGCAGGAATTCACATTCTCTGTCACTGTTGTAGCATCAGGCAAACTCATAATTGAGGTGGCAAAGGAGGGATGTATCTGATCTGAAGTCAGTAAACGATTCTTATTGACTTCATTTCATCTCATTTAGAGATGATCAGACCATTCATACGTTGTTATCTGCTGCTTCCTTAGAGTTTTCCACCTTCACCGAGCTTTGTGAATATGAGTGCATTGATCCTGAAAGACCTCATGTGGCAAATTAAGTGATTTAATTACACAATTTGCATTTGCTTTCTACATTACAAGTCAATTTAGCTCAGTGACTGGATTAGAGACAAACATCCCAGCAATTGACAGGTCAGACCAGTGAAAGATACAAATGTTCCCTGAGAAACATCGCCTGTGGCTGCTCTTCTGTAGTGGAAGGGCTGAGCTTCTTGGCTTGTGTACACCAAGTACATCCAAATTTATCTAAGTGAAGTACTTGGGGTGCACCTGAGGATGGAAATCCAGGATTGCTTCACTAATGGGATGCAACAGAGATTCAATTTATGGTCATCTGTGCTTTGAGAAAAGCATTTGTGTCAGTTGACATCTGTGTTTTTCCTGTTAATACTGGATGCTTTAAATCTTTCCTCTGATGAAACAGAGACCTTGTCCTGCAAGCAATTGTAAGTAGGACTTTGGAGAAGGGATTCCACTGTGACAGAGGGTTTTTTCTTCCAACATACTACACAGAACTTGTGGGTGTTGTAGCACGGCTGAAGCATCAGTGAAGTGTTTGTTTTGAGAGACCTTGACACTGTGTATGAGCCATCCCTCCCAGTGATAAACATGCTGAGGGGCTGCCAGGGAGAGTCACAGCAGAGCCAGGTCATACCACAGCAATGTACAGCAATCTCTTGTTTTCTCTAATGGCCCCACACCTCCTTTCTAACTGGGTAAACCACTTCATCTCCCAGTGTCTGACAGTCCTGGAGCAGAGAAGATGGGCTTTTATAACTCAGTCCAGTCCTAGCTCTGGTTTGTATTGCAAGGGGCTGTGCCTGATGGGCTCAGCAGAGGAGCATCAGACACATAGATCTCTCTAAGCTGTGCCCCCTGCCTGACGGCTGCGCCCTGCGGTGACAGCAGTGACATTCAGGCAGGTTTCTCATTGCTGCTTCTCCAGCAGAGATGGGCTGAAAATATCACTTCATATACTGAATTCAAGCAGCTGATGGAGCCTGTTGAAGACAGAATTGAGATGAAAAGCTGTAATGCAGATGTGTCACATCATGGTTGTGTTGTCACTCCGTTTCTTTTTACGATACGGCAGATCCACAGCAATTAATTTTAAATGCAGTCTCCATTGCTGCAGAGCGGTAACTTGAAATATTTACTACTTTATTTGCTTCATGCCAAGTGAGATTTCACTCAATTTGTCATTAGAAACACTGTTCTCTTCTGAGGAGAGAGTATATTTACATAAACTGCTCTCCAGTAATTCTGTGTTTTCTGCAGGAGTAGATTATGTGCACAAAAGTCTGCTGATGAGCCTGTGGGACTGAAGACAGATGTTGGGGAAAGAGCAGATCTGTTCATTGCTCTCAGTGGGCTACAGAAAAGCCAAAGAGATCAAACTCCCATTCCTTTGTCATTCCTCTGCATGCAACAGGAATCCTCACTGACCAAAAAAGCCCCTAAAACCAACAAAACCCCAACCTCTTCATTATTGCAAATTTGTACGGTATTTTTGATGTACCAGCAAAGCATGATTTGGAAATTAAGAGCTGCCATCTGCAATGGTTTTCTCGGATCTCGTCTAAAGTCTCTGAAAATCAAAAACCAGAAAACTGCCTGTCTCACCTAATCATGTGAACCTAGGAAGTGGATTTTGGTGGGAGGGAGGGTGGTGGGAGCCAAATGCTGTGAAATTGAAGTGAAATGGGGAATGTTGCAGCCCAGAGCACAGGGGATGCAGTGCTGGGTGTAGGACCAGCTCCCTGCTGAGTCTCAGCTGCACCATGTGGGGTGACTTGAAACTTGTCTGTCCTGTTGTTTTACAGAGAGAAATGTGTTAATTTATAAATCTGTAGGAATGAAAAATACACACAGGAGGCCCAGGGGAGTCCTTCTCACTCTCTACAACTCCCTGACAGGAGGCTGGAGCCAGGTGAGGACCAGGCTCTCTGGGTAGCAAGTGACAAGAGGAAATGGCCTCAAGATGCACCAGGAGAGGTTTGGGTTGGATGTCAGGGAAAAAATCTCTTCACCAAAAGGGTGGTCAAGCATGGGAACAGGCTGCCCAGGGCAGTGCTTGAGTCCCTGGAGGGGTTTTAAAAGCCAGGCTGATGTGGCACTTGGGGACATGGTTTACTGCTGGAGGAGAGGTTGGAGTTGATGATCTCAAAGGACTTTTCAAATCTATTCTATTCTGTCACCAGTCCTACCTTAAACTTCTGCTGTTCAAGGCATGAGCTTCTTCTCAACCTGGAATCAGCCTGGCTTTATTTTATGGGTGCTACAGTTCCATGGGTGTGACTGTTTGGGTACTGCCTTCAGGGCTGTGTTAAAACTTAAACAGGAGAGAAAAATCTGTTGTGTTTGAAGATAAGCCCTGCTGCCAGCCTTGGGCCAGGGACAGCAGTGATGCTGGGCCAGTGCTGGGAGCTTTGGGAAAGAAATCCCTATTAAGATGCTGTCAGTGCCTGGATCTGTGGCTTGGTGCAGTCAAGCATGTTCTGTGCTTGACATTTTGTGTAATAGAAGACACTGTCTGCTGCATGCTTTGTTTCTATTAATTATCTTTCATTTTCTTATCAGATTTGCTTACCTTTTTTTTATATAAAACTTTGGATCAGCTTTCTGAGACCAAAACAGATTAAAGTGGAGGGGTTTTTTTCCCTTGCTGACATTGAAACAATGAATATGGATCAGAATTTTCATTTCCTTTTTTTTTGCAACATCCATTTGGTTGATAGAGCAAGCTTACCAGCCTAGTTTTACTTTGATAAACCTAATAAGGAAAAAGCACTTTCCACCTCCATATTATTTTATGCCTTGTTTGTGACTTCAGCATCCCTTATACAGGTTTAGAGACAATTTATTCTTTATTGCCCTTGAGTCATTTTGGGAGAGCATTTGCGTTTTTCCCGACATAAAAATGTCCCCCTGTACCATGATGAATATTAAATAGGTGCTTGGATGAGGATGGATCAGTGTGCTCTGACCTGACAGCTCTGTTTATCGCAGCATAGGCAGAGCTGAAGTGCCGGTGCTGTCTGGCCGTGGGTGTGGGGCCATGCACCCAAATTACCCCACCAAATGACCAATTTCACCACGGTGATGCTGTGAAGTCCCTTCTGTCCTGCTTTCCTAAGGAGGCATTTGCTGCCCAGCTGAAGGCAGACCTTGGCTGCTGAAATACAGAGCTGGTTTTGGTTCCTCTGCTGTCACCACGCAGAGCGGGGCTAGGCCGGGTGGCTCAGAAATGAACATGGCTGATGTCTTTATTAATATTCAGCTCTTTATTAAAAAGATCAGCTGGGCAGGGGGCCCGGCACAGAACTCACCCCCGCTGTTATAGCTCTCCCAAGTAGCCAAAGAGTGAAGAAAACGTGCAGAGTCTGTCAAAGTAACAGCTTGTACCCTCTCCTTTCCTTGAGCATCACCAGCAAATTCTGTCTCCTTGGTCTGGGCTCCCAAAGCCCACTCCAGTCCAATCCCCTGCAGGTGATGGTGATGGGG
>VXBC01012404.1:618495-682042 GCA_013399945.1 Ploceus nigricollis
TGGGAACTTGTTCATTACAGCTCTGCCAGCAGCAGCGAGGAGGAACACCTGGGCTCTCTGGGGAAGGTGATGTGCTGCTGTCAGTGACACCCTCCCTGTGTCAGCAGCTCCCCACATCACCCAGTGTGAGAGGCCCAGGGATGAGCATCAGCTTGGGAGCAGAAAATACCCCAGGGAGGCTGAAAAGGCAAGGCAGGGAAGGAGGAAATCTGTAGGTGAGCAGAGGAGGAAATGGTGGCTCCCTCACAGAGCTGGGCCCCGCAGCCCCTTCCTGGGCAATCCCTGTGAGGGTGGGCTGCGAGTAGGCCTGGGGGCAGGCAGGCCTGGAGCCATCACCCCCGGCTGTCCCCTCAGCAGGACAGGGACAGCTCAGCTGCCATGGCTCACGTGTGCCCCCATGAATCACCCCTGAGACAGAAAAGTGCCTGGCTCTGATATTTCCCTCTGCTACCAAGACAACAAACTGACACCCTCCTACTATAAAGAAGAATTATGGGGAGGTGAAATGCTTTCTCATTCCTGTAGTCCAAGGACAAGGACTGTCCAAGGAATGTGAGGTTTGGATTCGGTATTAGGAAAAAATGTCTTCAAGGAAAGAGTGGTCGGGCATTGGAATAGGCTGTGCAGGGAAGGTGGGGTCACCATGTCTGGAAGTATTCAAAAGGTGTGTGGATGTGGCACTTGAGTTTATGGTGAACATGGTAGGGCTGGGTTAGCAGCAGAACTTGATGATCTTGATCTTTTCCAAGCTCAGTGATTCTGTGATTCTGTGACAGTCCTGGAAGCTCTGCCACCCCTAACCTTTCATGTGTTCAATCTCTCCTCATGCACAGAGCTGTTGCTGAGATGTGAACTTTCCTGTTCCTCTGGATACATCCAGCTGGTCTCCAAGAGGAGGGTGAAGCAGAGATACCCTCCTTGCACACACAGGGCAGCACCTCCTGTTAGTGCTGTCTGGAGCTCTCCGGAGTGGCCTTTCTGTGCTGCAGCAGGTGATGAGGGCGATGAGGGTGGTTTATGTGGCTGGATTTATTATTCTTTTCTCTCTAAGTTTTTTCTGAAAGCTGCATTTCATGAATTCATATTGCTTTTTCTTCTGTTCTGTTTGGGAACTGGTGGAAGGAGGCTGTGCTAATAGGGTGCAACACAGGTGCCCTTGTTGAGTCAAACATGCTCATGTTATGAAAACTGCTTCTCCATGTGGGAAGTATTCATTTTTAAGGAATAGAAAAATTACAATATCTTCACTACCTACAAATGCAAGGGCGACAACCAGGTTAATTATCGCTCGCTTTAGCAAAAATAGCTGTGTAATGGCACAGAAAAAATAGTATGAATCTGCCCAAGATTATTTCAACTAACACATTCTCTCAACTGAAATTAAAAACTGTCACACAGGAAAGAACCTTGGCCACCTGCAGCAGCAAATGGGACTGCCCCAACCACACTGTCCTGATGTGCTCTGAGACCTCCCTGTGCCTATCCCTGGCTATTGCCCCACTCACCTGAAAGTCCTGCATCCCATTCCATGGGAATGAGAGAGTTGGCAGCATTCCAACTGTGCCCCATTAATAAATAATTAATTCCAACTGTGCCCCATTAATAAATAATTAAATTCTGTAAAAGTATTAAGCAATAATGGATCTGATGGAGCTAATGTATTAAGATCTTGAGGATAATTAGCCAAGATAGCGTCTATTTCATAGAATCACAGATTGGTTTGTGTTGGAAGGGACCTTAACAATCATCCAGTTCCAGCCCCCTGCCGTGGGGATTTAGTGTTAGGAATTTAAGCCCAGTGTGAATGCAGCACAGCAAATGAAGATTCATGGTGATTCCCTGCGCCAGTCAAGACTACAAGAAAAAGCAGTGGGGAAATATCCACGTTCAATAGAGACACATCCTATTCCAATTTGTCAGGGCTGTTAAAGGTAAGAGCAGCTTTACTTTGCCTCGAGGCCAGGCTGGACGTCACACAGGGCCTGCGTGCCTGAGCTTGTTTGTGTGCCCTGATGAATGGCTCCGTTGTTGGGTTTTTTTTTTTAAATTGACTTCCCACATATTCCAGAGACCCCTGAAGGAGTCAAGCCCTGGCACCATGGAATGTCTCATCGTTAGTGGCTCTGGGATGAGGTGGGTGAGAGCAGCCTCCTGGGGCTCACAAGCACAGAGGGGATCACAAAGCACCCAGTGGATGCTGGCCACTGTGGGGCCACCCCAGCAGCTGTGGAGGAGCCCCAGTCCCTGGATTGAGAGCAGCAAAAAGGGGTGTGCTCAGGAGCAGGCAGGGAAGCCAGCCCTGCTGTGATCAGCACCACCAGGGCAATGGCAGAGCTCAGTGTCTGCACACTTGCAGTGCTGCTGGGTTTTAACACCTTTCCAACCTTCTGTTGCTTTCTAAAGCATCAGTCCTGACACATGGCAAGACCAGCCACAGCTGCTGCTGGTGGGTGCTGGCTGACTTATCCTGGCATTGTCATGAAAGTGGGATCTGCCCTGACTTAAAACACATTTCCTCTCTTAACTCTGACTTTTTGGTGCATGCAAAGATATGGCAAAGCCCAAACACAGCATTAATTGCACCCAAGTCTGTACAGCCTATCACAGGAGTACAGGATAAAGTTTGTCCCTCCTCTGTTTTGCCACCCATGAGGACTTGTAAAGGTGTTTTGCCCCCTTGCTGTGTTGGCAATAAGCCTTTAAGTGAGCAAATTGGTTTTGAGGTACTGGAGTTTGTACCTTGTTTGCTGCTGCCTTTCCTGCTGTTTCCATCCTGGCTCTGGGCAGGTACAAATAATGAATTAACTGCTGGATAAGCCCCACACTCCCCTGAGCAATTATTCTGGCTTCTGCCAGAGCAGACTCAATTTGTCCTGCAATAAGTACAATTTTCTGAGAAGTTAGTTCTGGTTCAGGCACTAATCATCCACATCTGTGCAGCACAGGTATTTTGGGGGGAAGGACCCAGTTGTTAGTCAAGATGCCAGATTGGCACATCTTCAGAGCATCATGGTGCTTTTGGGGATGCAAACGCCCTCCCAGCTGTGTGTGGCATGAACTCAATTAGTGGAGGGAGGAAGAATATAAAATATGCAATGACCTTGAGCCCTTGGGCACTCTGTTCCCAACTCTTGCTTCCCCATCTCAGGGAGATCAGCACTGGTGATCCAGCATGAATTTGAATCTCAAATATGTAAAATTTATTTGCAGGTGCTGGAGGCTGGGCATGGAGGTGCTGGTTAGAAAGGTGATTTCCTACATCTGCTAATTAGTTCTGGGCTGGAAGTGTAATTAGACCGAAAGCAAATCATGGCAAACAGTATTTGAGCAGCAGTGTAAGCCTCACCCACACCTAAACCCCAGCTAAAGATGAAATGGTGGTGGTGACTGGGAGACCCCAGGCTGGGTCATGCTGAGCTGTCCAAGGTTTTCTCACTGTGTTTTAGCTTCAGGATGCTCAAACACAGTGTAAAATGGGGCAGGGTTGGACACAAGCTCCTAATTTTGCTGTGCATCAGGTTTATGGACCAAGATTATGGACAACAATGCACAGGCTTTGCCCATTTCTCTGGGAGCCCTGGGCCTGGTGCGGGGCAGCTGGGGATGGGTGCTAAGGGAGGTTTGGCCACTGGTCTGAGCAGCTGCCTGGATGAACAGGCTGCTCACCTGCTGTGTCCTCAATCACCTGCACATCAGAGGCAAAGGACCCTGACTGCTAAAAGCCTTTTGGGGGAAAAGAGGAGAAAACTGCTGGTTTGTATCTTCCCTCAGAGATCCAGTGTTACGATTGCACAGCAGCAGGAAGAGCTCCTCAGGGCCTCACCTGGACAAGTGTAATGATCCCACTGTTTCCATGCTCTGGACTGGGTGAGAAACTTGGCAAATTGCCTCTTTGCTGGCTCTGGTGAGGTCTGTGAGAGCTTCTGCACCACTTCTGTCATTGTAATCAGCTTCCTTCTTTGCATAATGTTTTGATGAGTCAAAATTGCCTGGTGTGTTAAAACAAATGATCTCTGCACACAGTGATAACTATCTGCATAATTGGTGCTAATCACTGCTGAATCCTCTGTGAATCTCTGTAGCACAACCCCTGTCTTGGCTGTACACACCGATGGCTTGGGTGCACCTACCCTGTACAGAATGATTCTCTCAGTGTCCAAAATGCAAAGTCAAACACTGAAAGGCTTTGAAAGTGAGATTTTATGGTCTTGTGCCCAATCTTTAAATAGATGCAGAATCACAGTCAGTGTTATATTCTGTTTACTCACTTTGAATATATTATTAAGTGTTTATTGGTACCAAAAGAGCATAATTAAATAGCATGTCAGCTCCAGATCAACACTCTATTGATGAGGGCTTGTGGCACAGGAGATGTGTGAATTTTATTAACATTGTCATTTCCAGTCCCCAGCATCATAAAGGACTTGGACATTTCCCATTACAGTTGCAGATCCACCTTCACATTGCTAAAGCAATCATAGTGTGGGAAATTAGATATAAACTGAAAAATAATTAAAGGCCTGGTGACAACTTGATAACACTAAATAATTGAAGTGCTGGTGACAAATCCTGAATTCTAATTTTCTCCCTGTAGCTGATGCTAGTAATCAAGATCAAAGTATCTTTGTTGCTTTAGGAAAGCTCTCTCACATTTGTACCATGTAAGGAGGGGAAGGAAGAGAGAGGAAAACCTTAGGTCTGGGTTAGGTTTGCTAACAGCTCAGAATCCCACTAAATCCTGCAGATGGGAATGTGCCAGAGCTGACCAAGCTTCTTCCCTCCTCACTGTTTAGAAAAGCATAAAAGGAGGTCGTGCAGGAGATACCTCCAGGAGCCTGTGCAATGTTGTTTAGGATACACACCCTGGGGAATTTGTGAGTGCAAGCAATCAAGGACATTCACTCTGAGGGAAATGTCCACTCCAAGAAGAGCAAACACGAGATCTGCAGCATGGACTGCAGGGGCTTGGCCAGGATGGGCATGATGGCACGAGCCATGGAGTGTGGCTCAGCTCAGAGAGGCCCAGCTCTCACCAGAGGTGCTGCATTTGCTTTTGTTCCCTGGGATTTTTGAAGCAGTTGTGGTCTTGACACAATGAGGTTAATGAAATGCTTGGTGCTGTCGCCTGTGACTCCTCACACCTGCCTGGAGCTGTGGGTCAGCCCCTGCCTCAGCAGTCAGACCCTTTCAGGGGTAACTGGTTAAAATCTGGCTGGGGGAAAGGAAATGAGATTCTGTAGCCACCTGAGAGAGCAAGGATAGATGGGGGAGCTGGGGCCATCAGGACCTGTCATCACCTCAGTGGCCATGAAGGACTCTGTGCAACAAAATTTACAGCTGCTGTAATGATGACTGAAATAGCACCCTTGTCTGAAAAGATATTAAGTGTCTCTAATGTTGTCCAGGGCTCATGCTGCCCACTTCCACCTGTGCAGGCAGCTGCAGCTGCCTCCAAGGGGTGCTGGGCTGATCCTGCACCCCTCTCTTGCCAAGGTCACCCCACGACAGTGACAGTGAGCCTGCAGGGATGGCTCTGCTCTGTGCTGCAGACATGGTGTCCACCCCCACTGGAGCTGTGCAGATTGCAGGACACAGGGAGAAGCCCACCAGAAACTGGTCATAGCTGGAGGGAATGGTGGGGGAGCAAACAGCACTGAGAAGATCCTTTTATATTTGTCATTATTCAGGTAAACATGAATAAACTGCTCAGGTGTGTTACAGCAGCACACAGCTTAGAAACTGGACAACATCCAGCACTTTACAAGGTGACACAAGGTTGCCTGTGCATAATGCTTGCAGTAAAAATCCCCTTTTTTCCTTGAATATCCTGTATATGTATCCACATGAACATAAACAATTTTAAAATTACGTCTTTGCTCCCTATGCTGAAACTAGTCATTACTGTACTTTTTTTTTTTTGTCTGATAAAACCATATGATAATATTTTGGCATAACTTAAAAGCCATATTTAAATAAAGCTGTTGGAGGCTGTAAGTCACCATCCCTGGAGACACTAAAAGATGTGGTGCTTGGGGACGTGGTTTAATTGTCTGGCAGTGCTGGGTTAGCCATTGGAATTGATGATCTTGAAGGTTTTTTTCACCCAAAACAGTTCAGTGATGCTATGACTCCAAAGCATCTCCCTTTTTGCTGCTGGCTGTGTGACTTGAAGGCAGCACAGAGCCCTGTGCCCTCCCACGGCAGTGCTCCTTCCCTGCAGCTCCTGCCCTGGCATTGGTCTGTGCATGGTTATTGATCAGTTATTGAACTGAATTTGGCAGGGAATGGCAGTGGGGATCATTTACAGCACGGGGAAGAGCATTTTGGCTCTGGCTGCACATTTCAGACTGGAGGAAAGTGCCTTATCTCCTCCTTTATCTCATCCACTTCTGATCCCTTGTCAGTTATTTTAACATCCTTTGTATCCCACCTGACCCCTCATTTGGAAGCTCTTTGAATCAGGTATTGGATTTGCTGTTGAGTGTTCATTTGGCATTGCAGCAGAAATCAAACTGTAATTAATAAACAGAAGGAGAAAGTGCTTCTGTAGGACTGGGACACTACAGGATGCTTGGGGAGAGACAGCACACCCAATACCCAACTGCCCTCCCAAAACCCAGGAGATCTGAGGATGAAATGAGGCACAGATTTTGCTTCAAGGGACTGATATTCTCTGTGAGCAAATGCAAGAGCTGTTGGGAGGCAGAGAGGGAAAGGAAAAAGGCTTTGATGAGGTCTTGCAGTAGAAACCAACCCTGCTGCTTGGCATCCCATCTTCTCCAGCAGAGCTATGCCCACATTTAATGAGTTTGCTAAATATTCCTGTAATTTAAGCAGTCTCTGCCAAGAGCTGCTGCTGGAGCAGATGGGACAGGGGATGCAGGAGGCACATGAGGCCATGCCCTCACTGGGGTGAGGATGTGCCACAGCCCTGGGCACACTGCACATGGTGTCAGTGCAGGACAGGGCCCTGCTGGCACTCCCTGCTGCATTTTGGGGATACCCACAGTGCCAGGGGGAGCTTGGCTCCAGGAGCACCAGCAGCAACTAGGGGAGGATGAGGGAAACATCCTGCACATCATCCACGTGGCCCTCCCCGGGGTGCAAAGCCAAGGGCAGGATGAAGGTGCATTTTTCAGACAGGGTTTTCACAGGGTTTGGCTTTGCTGCCTCTGCAAGGGCTGAGCAGCACAACAGCAGATTGTAGAGGGACACAGGGCCCTGTAACTCTATCAGCTTTGATCAATTTTTCAGTCGAGTTGGGAATACACCAGAGAGCATGTCAGCATGCTTTATGGAGGGCTGCAAGTGCCTACCATGGCTAATCCATAAAATGGACTCCTGGAAAACAGACATTTTGTTGTCACCATGAGGAGACTACTAAGCAGTGAGGGAAAAGCCCAGAAGAGGAATAGCTGGAATCTGCAGTGCCTGCTGGAGCTGCTGGGAATGCCCTGGCAGGGATGGTGGGCAGCCCGTGGTGTCCCCAGCCAGAGAGTGCAGGGACACGGCCCCTGCTGCCATCCCAGTGCTCCTTCAGCCCTCACCCTGCAACCTCCTCACCCTCTGGCCCAGGAAAAGCAACTGCCCTTCTGTTCATGCTTAATGAAGTGGAACAATCTGGTTTTAGCAATTAGTGGAGGCACAGTTGAAAACACCAAACAGTCCCCAGTGCTGCTGTTCTCCCAGCCCTTAAAACACTGACTGCCATGAACTGGCAGCATTCGCTCCATATTTCGAGCATATGGAGTAGGAAAGACATTTATTTTGGCAATATTTGAATTGTTCTCCCACTTTTCTGAATTGATTGCTATGATATAAGATTAATTTGCTTTCAGGGTATTTACCAGAGGCTTTTTTCTCAGACTCCCGAAGACACCCTGACACCCACTCACCCTCCCTGCCAACCACTAAATTTTCAATTCATGAAATTGCTCTGAAATTAATCAATTTTTGGATTTCTTTCAAAGCATTTTCTGTGGTTTGAAGCCTGGAGTGCATTTTGGGTACCTTAGCATACTCCCAAAGCCGGAATTTTGCTGTTAAATATTTGCTAGAAGAGCTTTTTTTTCCCCCATTTCACCTGACTTCAGGAGCTGGAAATTGATATAAGCACCAAATATCCTGACACTTGAAATAAAATAGTAAGAGTGGGTGCTCATTGCAGAAGGCCAAGGTGACTGGAGGTCAGAGCTGACAATTACTGTAGGACTGGAGCCCTCCTCACTCCCACAGCATTTCTGATGCATTGCAGGGACTCCTGCAGCCTAAATGTGCTCCTAGGGCACCTCTGTGGAGAGCTCCTGCCCTGGAGAGCAGGGCTGATCCTGCCTCTGCCTCTGCCAAACCAATTCTCCTGATTTTGTCTTGCTTATTCTTAGGACAACTGTGGATTTCAAAAGAGAAGAAACAAACAAAAAAAAATTACCCAGAGAATTGAGTACTGAGCCCGAGGAAATCTCCTGGCTTTTTCCCACAGTAACTGCTCCAAAGTATGGACATTTTCAGAGATTACCAGTTTGCTGAATACCATTTTCTCCCCTGTGTTCAATCTCAAGTACCTTTTCTTTCCACAGCCTATAAAAGAGGACTAATCCGCAAACTGAAAGGCAAACCCTTTACTCTTCCTAAGTCTTGGTGCAGGGAACAATATTCAGCAAGAAGCAATTGCACAGTAACTGCTGCCTGAGGCCTGATCCCTACAGGATGAGAACCCAGCGAGTGATAAGTTTCCAAATGACCTCTGTCAGCTCCTAAAGAGAAAAAGGAAAGACAGCAGCAGCCCCTGTGAGTGGGGAAGGCCAGTTCGAGCTCAGTGTGGTGGGATCAAAGCATAGCAGAGAGCAGAAAAGTGTCCTTGCATCCCCATCTAGTGGCTTTTGGTAAAATAAATCTCTAGTGCCTGGCTGGGACACACTCCTGTGCTACTGCAATCTGCTCGATGACAGATATGCACATTGCTAAACTCGATTTGCCAAAGCTGCTGGGTTTGATCTATTTCTGTAAATGCCTCTCAGGGTTTGAGAGATGGCAGAACCTAACGCCAATGGAAAAGAAGCTTTGACCCAGCTTTCAAAGAAGAGTGAATTTAGCTGAGGTTTCTCTTTTTAAGAGTGGGACAGACCAGAAAGGTTCACAGAAGAACAGCCAAAGTCTGTGAAAGGTGAGCATCCCCCACTGGGCTCATGCCCACTCTTCCACTGCTTCTCTCTGCTTACCCAGGGAAACGTGGCTCATCATCCTGCGTGCATTCCAAGAGATATTCCAATTTTGTAACATAGTTTTGTCTGGCAGAGTAGCTTTTCCTGGGATGCTTTGGCTGCTCGGAGCGTTCAGATCCCTTCAGTTCAGATGTGGTGTGATGGCTGGGCTCAGCCTTGCTTTAACAGCAGGTGAGTAAAAATAATCTAAATTCTGATCCTTCATTTCCTGTCCCCCTCAATTCATCCTCTCAAACCACAAAAACCTCTCAGGGACCACTCTCTGGCCTTACTATTTGCACTGCTGACTTTGAGCTAGGGACAAAATCTCTTGCTGGCAATTCCTCATGTTTTGGTACAACAGGATTTGCAAATACCCCTGTTTTGGAGTGCTGTTCCTGTTGGATGTGTTTAATCCTGCTCATGTTGGACTCCCAGCACATGCTACTGGCAGCAGCACAGGTACAGCCAGAGAAATTTAAATTCCAAGTGTGTTTTCCTGGCTGAACCCATGTGAGTTTTTGAGGGGTAAAAGGTACATTTTACCATATCTGTCTTTGCTCTCAGAGACATTCTTTTTTGAATACTGGGTGGGTTGTAGAGCAAAGCCTGGTCTTCACCTTGAATCAAAGAGCCTTTTTTGCAGGCAGCCACATCAGACTTTCCCTCTGCCCTTACCTTGGCTCTGTAATTACAACTATAGAGGTTAGGAGTTAGTACAGAGTTAGGACCTCTAGTCAATTGGTTGAAAAGGTTTTCAAAAGGTTGAAAAGGGTCATTTTAAAAGGTCTGGAAGAGCTGTACCAGGATCCAGGCTTTAATAAAGAGGGAGAAAAGGCTGTGTTTAAAAAAAAAAAAAATTAGCTCCAAGACATAGATACTTCAGTTTTTTGGGAGGTTGAACAGAAACATGTCTGGAGCCCAGCAGCAGTGAGGGCTGCTGCCCCCAGAGAGGGATGGGTTCTGCTTCTGCAGTGCCTTTTTTTTTCAGTATTTATCAGCAACTATGTTCTTTTTCCCATAGGAAAATATCCTATATAAACATATTTTAAAAAATACTGCTGCTCAAACTCCAAAATCTACTGCTGCCCAGGATTAAAGGATTAAAGGAAAACAAAATTTCTTCCCTTAATGAGAAATCTTGTTGTTAACTATGAGGAAAATGGGTGCTACAGAACTGCTGGTTATCCTTCTCTCTACCAGAATTTGCTTGATGGAGAATAACATGTTTGCATGAAATATTTCACCTAGGAGAGTACAGAAACTACAGTATTTGAGAAGACTAGTCTAGAAAATGGAAAATACCTAACTGATGAAAACATTTTTATTAAAACAGGAAACTGCTACAGAAGAGCTTTGCTCAGAAGAAAATCAGAGTTACATTACCTGAGCTTTAATCAGTTGTTCTAGGTGGATTTGGAAGAGTCTCATAAAACAAAGTAGTAAACATGGAATTATAACTGGTTTTCGTTGGAAGGGACCTTAAAAACCATTTAGTCTTAAACCTTATACCATCAACACGCTAAAAATGCCAAGGACCTCCCTGACAATCATCAGCCTAAAAGCTGATTGCTATTTAGAAGGTAAATGCATTGAAATTTGATGTCAGTACCCAGGCTTTCCTGCCTGGAGGTGCAGGTCCGAGCTTGCTGCGGTGGGCTGATAGAAATGGAAAATGAGAGGGGCTCGGGGCCACGGGCAACACCAGCCTCAGACAGGCTTGCCCCGGGGAGAGTGGCTGAGCTATTTCTGCAGGATCAGCCCAAAACTGACCTGCGGAGCCGCAGGGCGAGGGAGGAAACACAGTCGCTTTGTTTTCCTCTCCTTGCAGCCCAGCTCTGCCTTCAGCCATCCTCTCACTGACCAAAAATCAGCTTTTGCAGCTCGTACGGAAAGCAGAGTTCAGAGCGGATTTAGTCACGAGCTGGCCAGCACAGAGAACACGGCTGGCAGAGGGCACACCGTCCCAGGCCAGCCCTGCCAGCCCCGGCCGGCGCGGGCAGCTGCCCACAATGTCCCGTTGTTCGCAGCCCCGCGGAACAAAGGCCGCTGTTGGAGGCTAATGCCGGCTCAGGGCATGCGGCCCCGTGGGCTCGGGGGGGCACCGGGACACGGGGAGGGGGAGCCGCGCCCCGTGGATGTACAAGGAGGCTCCCAAGGGTTTGCAGCTCCAGGCTGCTGGACGATTCTCGACAGCTCCAGGGAGGTATGGCTCCCTGCCGGGACATGCCGGGTGTCCACCCCTGGCTTTGGCATGGGGGGTTGGAGGGGTGGCTTAGCTGGGACAAGGCAGAGGTGGCTGGGGGACACGAGACTGCCGCGGGGGCAGCGCTTGGGGCTCGGCTGGGACGCTCCAGGTGCATCCACTGGTGCATGGTTGGTGTCTGGGATGGCATCTCTGGTGGGATCTGAGAGACTGAATGGACTGATGTAATATCACTGCCCAGGTGGTCACACGGCAGCAGGAGCCAAAGGTGCACTTGAGACCTAGCAAAGAGGTTCTGGTCTTCCCTCACCTGGAATATATTGAATATTTTGTTGAAGAGTAGCAATGCAGTTGTTTCTGGCTTAACATGCTGCTGGGGACCTCCCTTGAGGTGGATAACTTAAATCCATCTGGAAGCTAAATCTAGTGCAAACCAAGGCAGGTCACTTGATGGTGAAGCATCTCCACCTGAGGTCCCTGGTCTAGGGGATCTGTGCAGGGCAGGAAGTTTTTTGGGGATCTCAGCAAGGTGGGAGGTTTTATCTGCTCAATCTGTTCTACCCTTTGTCTTCAGGGAATGGGAATGATGAGGATCCTAATGCTGCTCTTCCCACCAGTGGACCTCACTTGGAAATATAAAGTCTTTAAATCCTTTCTTTTTTACATTCGTGTTATTCGATTTTAGGCAAAAGGAGCACCAGTCCTGTGGGTGAGAGTAGGGGAAAAATCCAGAGGCAAGTGCAGGGAGCACCCAGGATTTTCTGTATTTCAAACAGTGACCACTGCACCTTCGTGGGGACCTCCAGCCACCTCTGCCCTGGATAGCTGTCCCCAAAAATGTTTCCTTGCTTTCTAATCCCTGCGGCTTAGCAAGCAGAGTGTGAGCAGGTTGGGCTCGCTGTCCCTGTCCTGGCTGCCCGTCCCCCCGTCCCTTTCGTGGGGCAGGACAGGGGGTGCCAGGCTGCCGGGGGCTGCAGTGCTCACTACAGGTTCTGCCACTATGCCCCATTTCCCCCTGAGTCACAGACAGAAAAATCGCTTGCTCAGGTCTGCGGGCAGCCTACGAGCGGCTCTGATACCTGGGGAAGGCAGGGATCACCTAGCGCATCCCCCATCCATCAGCAGCAGCGCGGCAGGGCTGCAGGAAAGCGTTCCCTCCTGCCCAGGGCGGCGAGCAGGAAGGAGAGACAAGGCTCACAGCACATTAGAAAGTGGACAGAAACAGCCCCCCGTCCTCCCGGCTCACAGCCCTCAGCCACTGCCACTCAGGCTCCGAAGGCTCGGAAGTCCCAGGGTGTTCCTTTGTGTTCTCCCCCGTGCCGTGAGGACACCGCTGCGGACGCCCGGCCCCGCGCTCTGCCCGCCCCGGCTCCCCGCTCCTGCCCCCGGGGCTCGGGTTTCCCCCTGTCCCTGCCCCGGTGACGCTGCCTGTCCCCACAGGTCCGGCAGAGCCGGGGCAGCGCCAGCGCCGAGCGGGGCCAGCTGGACCTGCTGTCCTAGGGCCTGGCTGGCCCCCGGCCCCGCGGCCGCGTCACGGAATCGCAGCGTGCCCTGAGCGGGAAGGGACCCACGAGGATCATCAGCCCAGCCGCTGTGTCCCTGCACAGCATCCGCCCCCACCATGGAGCCGGCTCCCGAGGTGAAGAGGTATGCGGGCTTTGGCAGGGAGCGGGATGGTGCTTCCCCACCTGCTGCCTCTGTGTCACACACGGCTGTGTGGGACGTGGGAGAAGCAGCAGATGTGCCCGTGTCCCGGGAAGGATGAGGGCTAAAGGGGAGATCTTTAGCCCCTCCACAGCCTAAGTTTAGGAATAATGAAGTTTATGAGTTATGAAGAAATTCTTGCAACTTGTCTTCCTAGAGAAAACTTTTTCAAAAGAGGCTGCATCACCTAAAGTAATAATGTGACTTCCCTGTGGCTGCTGTCCATGTTGCAGCCAGCTCTGTTCATGGAGGGAAGAGGTTTAACCTTGCAAGCTCAGTCTGAGCTGGGAGCTGTGGCAGGACAAGGTGCCCACGGGCATCCTGCTCCCTGGCAGTCCCTGCCTCAGTCCTGCTGCTGGGTGTTGGGCTCCTGGGGTGGGCAGGACCAGCCCAAAATGTTATTTGCAAATTTTAGGATCTGGCCTGGATTTTAACCAGATTTTAGAGGAAGTCCGTTTGTTCCTGTTTCACCTTCCTAGCAACAAGAGTTAATCAGTCTCAGAATCCAACCCCTGCCGGGAGAAATGGCAAAAGTGTCAGTGGAAGAGATCTTGGCATCATCTGTGCTGGTCAATGCTTGTGCTGAAGTCTGTCCAGGTCTCCTGGCAGGTCTCCTGGCATGGCTGGAAACACTTGACCTGTCAGAAATGGAATTCATGTCCAAAGCTGTTCCTCCCTGCACAGGAAAAGCCACGCTACCCTTCGGCATTTTAGTGGGAGATTTGCTCTGAAAAGCACCTTGCTGGGTTCACCCAGCTGAGGGGACAAAATAACCCTCTGGGAGTTTGAGAATAACCCTCTGGGGGTTTTGATGGGCAGAGATGGAAGAGATCAGAGGATTGAGTGGAAATTGGAGGGACTGGCCTGCAGCCAGGCTGGAGATTATGGAGTTGGGCTGAGTTGTGGCTTCTCCTGGTGAGATTCTGAGAGGTCTTTCCTGGGGAGAGGTGAGGTCAACGTGGTGGAAGAGATACCTTTGACATACCCCATGGACATGAGTTACATGACTTATCACTGAACTCAGATGAAATCAGCTGCTCTTGCAGGACTCTGGAAGTGCTCCAGTGTCTCTGAGACTTCTGGGAGCTCTCAGTATTTTCTTGCCTTCCTTGACCAAAGCAGTGCAGTATTTGCATGTGGCCACTTCCTTGCCACATGGCCAGCATTGTCCCTACATATTTGTATCTCAGAGCCCCACTACAAACTCCCTTCTTTACTTTTCCACCTCCTGCCTTGTTTTTTTCTTCACTTGGGATTTTTTTCCTTGGCAGAGGAGATTATTGGGCTGGGGTCTGCTATCTCAGGCTGCTTGCCCTGAGGCATTTTCTAACAGCAAAGCCTTGGTGTGTCTAAACACATTATACAGGCTATCACCCCTAAGACTTGCTGTGCATCTCGATACTGAAATGTGGTTACCCAGGAGGTGACTCTTCCCTTTGCACAGACAGCCTCATCCCAAGCCTGTCTGTGTAGAAGTGAGGTCCTTGCTCCAATTTAAATGCATCCCTTTCTTTTGCCAGTGGCACCTCACCCCTGTTGTATGAGGCACATTGTCAAAGGAAAATGAAGAAAGGAAAATGTCAGTCTGATGCCTTCAGTTGCAATGACTGGTTAATGGTTCTGCAGGGGTGTGAAAACTTCCACTGCACACCTCAGACAAACACTGGAGCAGTGGCCAGTTGTGGATGCCCCATCCCTGGAAGTGTCCAAGGCCAGCTTGGACAGGGCTTGGAGAAACCTGGGATAGTGGAAGGTGCTCCTGCCTGTGGCAGGTGATTGGAACAAGATGAGCTTTGAGGTCCCTTCCAACCCAAGCTGTTCTATTGACTCTAGGATTCTACGACTATGATCAGCTACAAAGAAGTTTTGGCTTTCTCTAGTAAAAAAGAACAAAAGAAATTATGGATTATCAGGAGAGGAAAGTTTGTCCTGGAGCATCTTCCCTTTGTTCTGCATTTTCAGTGCAGCTTCAAATAAGCATACAGGTTCTTCAAATAACTGAAGTGCTATACTTTCCTTACAGGAATAGTTTCCCCAGCATGAACTTTGAAGCAGAGATTCTGACAACACCACACGATAATTCAGGTATTTGGGAGAAAAAAAAGAAAAAAAGAAATTAAAGTAAAATGCCCACTCAGATTGCTATCACTACAAACACGTTTTAATTCTTTTGGAGTTAGAGACTGTTAAAAAAGAAAAGATGAAGCAGGATGGTAAACTGACTGCAATTCAGGTGATTTCAGGTTTATGTTAGGGTAGAGTTCAAAGTATTGAGGATAGATATTGATGTCTTTACCTCCAATAGGGCTGGACCAGGAACACAGCTGACAAAGACGTGGTTTTGGAAACAGCAGAGATATTCAATTTGAGATTGCAGTGTCCTGAGACACACATGGTTCTCTTATTAGTGGTGACTAAAATCAGCTGATAAAGATGCAAGTCTTTGAAAGGCAAAAATGAGGATGAAGATATTCTGCCAAGTCCTGTCCTTCATCCTCATTTCATTTAAGAGGAATAGCTGATTTTTCCCCATTGAATGATGCATTTTCAGCATTGATCTCACAGGTGGAGGCTGCACTGTCAGTGCCTTCCTACAGCAGCATTGTCTGAAACAGACCCAGCATGGCAGGGCATCTTCTCTTAGCCATCTTCTCTGGCCATTGCTCCTCAGCCCTGAGCAGCTGGCCAGAGCCTGTGCCCTGGCAACTGAGAGGTGGCTGTGCTCAGGTGGGGTTGGTCTCTTTCACCAGGCAGCACTGACAGCACCAGAGGACACAGTCTCAAGCTGCACCAAGGGCAATATAGGCTGGATATTAGGAAAAAGTTTTTTACAGAAAGGGGGATAAAGTTCTGGAATGGCCTGCCTGGGGAGGTGGTGGAGTCCCCATCCCTGGATGTGTTTAAAAAAGCCTGGATGTGGCACTGGGTGCCAGGGTCTAGTTGAGGTGTTGGGGCTGGGTTGGACTTGATGATCTTGAAGGTCTCTTCACAGTGATTCTGTGAATTCTGTGAACTGCCCTATCGTTAGGATGGGACAGCAGGAAAGGGAGACTTTCCAATAATTGCTTGGAACCCCTTGAGTATCCCTGGGTTTTGGCTCAGAAGGAGAGATCTTGGTGTCAGTCACCCACATTTCAACATGAACCAATTCAGGTGAAATGTTTTGCCATCAGCTGCCCTCTTGGCCATGAGCTGCAGGTCCAGCAGGGAATTCCCCTCCCTGGCAGCCCATTTCAGTCCCGTGCTGTCCAGAGTCACAGATGAGATGCACAGGGTGGACTATTTCTGCTTCAGCTGCAGGTGGCAGTGTTTGTGCCATATCACCCCTCGTGGGAAGTGTGCCAAGAGCTGCCCACCTCGGTCACACTGCCCAGCATGGGCACCAGTGGTGGCCACAGGTTTGGACCCACCATGTGACTCCCTTCATCTTTTCTTTGGTCTTCCAGAAAACCCCTCCAGTTCCATCCCTTGCAAACAGAGTGCCCCACATCTGGCTAAGCATTTTGGAGACATTTTCCTCAGGCTGTCCTGTCACATGAGTCACTCAGCAAACATGCTGGTGTCAAAGGGTGCCCAAGAATAATTTTTGAACGCTGAGTGTGAACAGGTTGGAAAGTGCATCCTCTGCATCGTTTTCCCAAATCCCTGGCTCCTGTTGGGTTAGGTTGGGTTTCTCCCATGAGGTAAGTGCTTTGACCCCTCACACGCCTCAAAGCCTCTAACATGCAATCCATGTTTGTTTCCCAAGAGCTCTACATGATCCCTTCCATGAGAAGCCTCACAGCTGAGGAGTATGTGGAGGCCTTTAAGTCATTCTTGGATCACTCAACAGAGCACCAGTGCATGGATGAGTTCAACAAGGATCAAATGCCCAACATTGTGGCTGGGTAAGGAGCACTTCCCTCAAGGTGGGAAAGCCATCTGTTATCCTGGGAGTCAGCAAAAACTTCTAAGGATTTTTTGGGGCAGGAATGAACTTTAAATGCTTTTTAGTTTTAAGTCCCCTGCTAGTGGTTTTTAGGATATTCTGTTTAATGACTCCAGAGTATGTGCTGTTTCAATTAATGCACTGTGCTGCCTCTCAGCTTATGTTAAGGAAAGACTCAAGACCTCATTCTCATGGCCATCTCTTTTCATTAGCTGATTTTTTGAGGATTAAAGATGGGGTTTTTTGGTGGTTTGTTTTTTCCTTTTCTGAAAGAAAGCTCTCTTGTGCTCTCTCCCTTTTTTGGGAGTTTTGGGACTTCATCACATCCATCCAAACAGAAACACATCTCTAATTCTCTCCTAGTGGCTAATTCATGGTTTTCCCAATCCCCTAAGACCTCCTTATTTCTATCCTAAGTCGATTTGCATTGCTTAAGTACCAAATGATAATCAGTTTTGTAAAGTATTGATGTAATATCTTAAGGCTGGATAACTGCAGACAGCTTCAGAACAGCCTAGATCCAAAGCACAAGAAAATCCTTTCAAATCTGGGTAATTTTTGGATTTTATAGGAACTGTATTTTTCTCCATTGTGAAAAAAAGTTTAGGCAGGCAAATTTTTATTCTACAGATGAGATATATCTATAAAATAAACAATAAAATAATAATTAAACATTATGTTAAGAAATTTTAATTGTGATTTAAATAATGGAAAATATTGTGGCTTTCTATGATGCTGATTTTGGGTTTGTCAAAGGGTCTTGACCCTCATTAGGGCTAAGGCCCCTGGACTTCTTCACACCCTTCAGGACTTGCTGCCCATGCCACTCCTGTGGAATCATTACTGTGGTGCCTCCTGAGACTGTGTTTGGGAATCCCTCAGCTGTTATTAAATGTTCTGCTAGGAAGCATGTGACTGGAGTCTTTTAATAAGCAATTTTTCTAAGGTAAAAAATTACTGACGATTCAGACCCTCCTCCCAAGTTCAATCCAAGATTAATGTTGATAAGAGATGATTTCCAGTCACCTGGATAGCCTCATGGTTTTGCCTTTTGTGGGTATTTATATCCAATATTCCCTCCTGAGGGTGCTGAGGTTTTCCCCAGCTCACCTTGGCCCTGCTTCCCCAGCAGTGCCATCCCAGTCAGGTACAGCCCCTTTGCCCTGGGCTTCCCAGAGGCTTTTTTTGCCAGCCACAGCCTGAAGAAACCTCCTTGGCAAAGGGTGAGAAACTCTGCACCGTGGTGCCTACTGTACTTTGAAATATGAGCTGGCTGATCTGGGCAGGCTCCTGCCATGCTGCTTATCACCAGGCTCAAAAGGGATGATCAAATTTCTGTCCCAATTCATGTGCATAACATGAAAATTTCCAGGCTGATGCGCCATCCAAGCTGAAAGAATGAAAACATGGAGTGGTGTGACACAGTCTGGTTCAGTAATGTGTATTTATTCTTTCAGTCTGGGCACTGGAAAATCGACCCTCAGCGTTCTGGGAGTTGGGAGTGGCACAGGTGAGGAGTGTGGGGATGGGGCACGGGGGGACCTGTGGGGAGCAGAAGGAGATACTGGAAAACTGGGCAATGAGGATTACTCAGATATTAATGACAGCATTTCCCACTGAAGCACAGAAGGGCAGAAGGAAGAGTGGAGCTGGGATAAGAGGAGTGCTTCTTCCCTTCCCTCCTTCTCCATCTCCCTTCTGAAACACTGCTGCTCAGTGTTTCTGGGCAGTGAGAAATGTGTGATTTTAGCTTAGTTTCTGCCTCTTGGTGACTCACCTGACTTTATTTGCCTCAAAGCAAGGACTCCTGCTTCTGGTTAGGTACAAGAGCATCTTCAAACCTTGTTCGAGAGAATTAGAGACATTGGAGAGGTTCTTTCCACCCAAAATCCTGCTTTAGACTATCCCCCCTGAAGGGATGTCTCCTTTTGCTTTGCTTTTAGGAAGCCCAGAGGCCAAGGCTGGGCAATGCCCTGCTCTCAGTACTGCAAAACCACCTGGCCACAAGCATTAGCTGATGCAAAGCTGCATCAGATTTTTCAAGACATGTTTCTTTGTTACTGCTGTGTTTTTTCCCAGTGATAAGTAGAGTTTAACTGCAAATGATATTTTTTCCCCAGAGAGAGACCTATCCTTTGGAAAAATAGCTTTAAAGTTGTTCTAAATGCATTTGTGTTTAAAAAAAGCCAAAACAACAAAACAAAAAAGTGGTGAAACAGCCAACTTTGCTCCTAGGGAAACTGGGAGAAAATAAAGAGTAGAGAAAAGAAGCGGTGGTTTGATTTGTCAGAGTTTACTTCTGCTTTGAAAAGTATTTTCAGCTGAATTTTAAGTGCTAATACTTTTAAATGAAAGCATTTTTCTCACTTTTTTTGGTTTTGTTTTCCTGAGTAAGAGAAAATTAGCATTTGATTGTTTTCCCCAAACGGGAATATGTTGGAGCATATGAGAAACCAAGCAGGAAGAAATGATTCAGTTCTCAATTACCCTCTATTTTCATTAAGTAATATAAAACAGAAATTCTGACTCCACAAAAGCACAAGGGGGAAATGAACTTTTAACATCGTCCTTAATTTTCCTTATGTCCTCTTCAGAGGAGGTTTTAATGGAAAAATAAACCCTCTAAAATCTCCTGTGTTTCCTGGGTGAGTGCCCCTCACAGATGCCAGGACAGGGGTCCAGACCTGCACCCCCAGCTTGCCCACGTCTGCAAGAACTGAGCTTCTGGGGCTGGGCACGGAGTGAGCTGGGATGGCACCAAGTAAAAGGTTATATCTGATCCCTGACCTTTTCAGAGGTGGACTCTGGTTTCACAGAGCCCCCAGAATTAGTTTAGTTGATGAAAATATTAATGGGGATTAGTGGCCGACTCCACATCCTGAAAGCCTCTGTTGTAGTCCAAATCACGTTTTCTCACTCACCCCATGACCAGCCAGTCATGGCTGATTGAACTCTGAGCTGGAACTTTCCAGTTGCAGAGAGGTTCCAGTCCTGTCCCAGCCTTGCTGTGGTCAGTGCTGGAGGGTTGTTGCTGGCAGGGCCAGCTGCAGCAGAGAAATTCCTGCCCTGGAGTGCTGTTATTTTACTGCTTGCTTTTACAGACACCCTGGTTGAAGATGTTATTATCTGCTCTTGCAAATACTGGATTAAGGAATTTTACAGAGGTGTGGAGTTAAAAAAACTCCAAGCCTAAGCAGCTTTTAAGACATCCACCTGCTGTTGATGTACCCATTTGCCTCCATCAGTGGCTCCAGGGCATGGGGCAGCGATGCTCTGCCTCTGGCCCTGCCCCAAGGCTGCAGGCTGGTGCTCCCCAAACCAGGCACTTACACACTGGCATCTAGGGCTGTCACAAATGATTCAGCTGCTTGCTATTGGGATCTTCCTTCCTGTCAGCAATATTGGTCCCTGTACCTTCAATGGATGCAGCCACAGCCTCCTCCCTTGAGCCTTTGGCCAGCCCTGCCCTGCTGCCACTGCATTCCTCACGGGCCTGGGGTATTTCTTCTCTCATTTCAAAAGACTCATCCTCCCTTGGATGTCCCTGTAGTGCTGGCATGGCTGATATTTCCTTCCTTGAATTCTATGTACTGCAGAACCTGCCAAGGATGACAGCTCTTCCCGTGGCTGGACATCAGCTGAAAGAGCAGGGAGGATGCAGGATCTCCTATCAAGACCTCTCTGTGTGACATTTGCAAGGCCAGGGCTATTTTTAGGCCCCACCATTAGCTACAGATAGGATTCTTGCAGAGGTCTCATCAAGGTGGTCACATCTGCTGTTTATTTACACAGTTTGAAGTGATCCAGGGGGACTCATACACTTGGCATTTCTGGGGAATAAACCTGTATCACCTCAGAAGAGGCTGGAAATTTCCTAGAACAGGAGGACAGACTGCTGCTTGCTCCTCCAGAGCTTACACAGCAGCACAGGAGCACCAATAGCTAAATTTGCAGGGCACTTCCACACAAATATGTGAGCCTCTACCTGTATTTCCAAGATAGCCATCAGTTATTTGATGCCCTGGGCTGAGGCCATGTGGACAATCCCCAGAGAGGGAGGATCCAGGACAGTGCATGTCAGTGGGTCTTTTCTCTTGTGATGCAGTTCCCCAGGTCTTGGGGCTGGGTCACAGCAGCCACTGTGTCCCTGTGGCAGCCCCAAAGCCATGGGCCACCCCATGCAGCTGTGTCAGCTGCCTCCTTGCACCCATTCAAGCTCCATGGGGTTGTTGAAAATGAATGTTTCATGGTTATTTTTGTAAACAGTGAGCTGTGATTCTTTTGGCCTGTCTGTCCCACAACCCAGGGTATTGCCATTAGTAGGTTTCTGTGCTGCTGCCTGTCTCTGCCTTGTTCTCAGGCTCCTCTGTACCTCTCTGTCAGCTTGAGCAGTACAATACCATGGTAGGAATATCACCACACTGTGCCATCACATGAGCCACAAAGCAGAACATGCCTCACTTCTGCTGGGGGATTTCCTGGCAGGAGTGGTGGCTGGTGCACTGGCACCCTTCCATTGCATTTACCTGCTTTCTAAAGTAGTGAATTTGTGTTTGTTGAATAGGTGAGCAGGATTTGAAAATGATCAGAATACTGCAGGCTGTGCACCCAGGGGTCTTTATTGACAATGAGATTGTGGAGCCCAACCCACAGCACGTGGCAGCTTACAAAGGTAAGGCTACACCTGCTGCCTGGGTTATAGCAAGGACCAGCCATTTGAATGCTGAGTTTTTCTGCTATTTTATGAAATTCAGGGTTTTCTTCTGCTTTTTGAAACAGAGCTGGTGAATCAAGCTCCAGACCTGCAGAATGTTTCTTTTATTTGGCACCAGCTCACTTCCTTGGAGTATGAGCAGCAGGTGAAGGAGAGAGGCATACATAAGAAATTTGACTTCATCCATATGATCCAGGTAATGGACATTGCTTTAACACAGGGCTAGAGATTTAACTACCCCTTCAGTTCTGCTGTGTGCTTGAATTTATGACCAGAGCTGAGCACTGCTCTCCCATAGCAATCCTGCAGAAGCTCTACAAACACCAAAGCTGGCAATGCTCAGTGCTGTGAGGTGTCCCTAAATGGGCATGTGGAATCAGGAAAGGCTGGGAAGCATCTGGAACAGAATTTAAAACACCTCTAAAAGAAAGGCTTGAAGCCTTTGGAGGGTCATTGCACTGTGGAGGAAGAATAATGGTTGTGTGTCGCTGTCTCTTCTAGATGCTGTACCGTGTGGAGGATATTCCCAGTACTATCAAGTTTTTCCACAGCTGCCTCGACCATCATGGTAAACTCCTGATCATAATTTTGTCAGGTAAGGCAGACCTTGTATTTTTTTGCTCCATTGCTGGAGTTTTGAAGAGCTTTGAAGTTTGAGAGCCACAAATGTTTATCTGGGGATGTCAGTGGTGCTTATTCTATAGTAAATAACTAAAAAACAATGCTGGGTTTCATATGGAGAATGCAATCTTGGGCTTAGCCTTGGGCCCCAGTGTCTGATGGGGCCACTTAGGCACAGCCTTTGTGCTCCTGTTTCCCTGCTTATGGAATTGCTGTAGAAGAGAGAGGTGTGGCTGTCCATGAATGAGGGTCCATCCTTCCTCGTGGTGAAATCAGCACTGGAAAAACACAGCCTGAGCTCTGGGTGGACTCATCCTTAGGCCTCTTACCTTTGTACAGCAATGACCCAGAGCCCAGAAGGACAACAGCTGCTGCTGAGAGCTGCAGGCTTTATAGCAGGACAGGGAAAAAGAGGCACAACATGATGACACTTCTTAAAAGAATAGAGTGTTTCATCCCTTGTGCCATTCATGAATCCACGGCTCACGGTGTGGTGGAAAAAGCACAAATTCCCATGTTCCCCATAAAAACTGCCTCTCGCATTGCCTGTAGGCTGTTTCCCTTGCTGTCTGGGGCTGCTTTTTGAGGTATGTATTGTTCAATGAGCACTTATAATTGAGGTTTGATGTGTGAAAACATCTGCACTGCTTTGGCCAAGGGACAGTTGAGGTAGCACAGGATGTTCAGGCTCAGCACATTGGTACCTCTGTGTGTACCCTTCCTTCTGGCCAAATTCAGTGCTGGAGACATCTCCTAGGAGTTTCCTTTAAACAGCACAGTTTTGGAGGGAGGGCTGAGGGAAACCAGGGTGTTATGAGGTGCAGTTATTTATGAGTAGTGAGTAAGGGCAAAGCTCTCCTCCTGCTCCACCAAGGGCTGGGCTGGCAGCGAGGGAGCTTTCCCAGCTCCTTTCACAGTTGATTAGCCAGTGTTTGACTGCCTTGGCTTTGCCAAAGTAACCTTCCCTGGTGCCCCGGCAGACAGCAGCGGCTGGGCCAGCCTGTGGAAGAAGCACAGGGACTGCCTGCCCGCCACCGACAGCGGCCACTACATCACCTGCAGCGGCATCACGGAGGTGCTGCAGCGGCTCGGGGTGCAGCACCGCGTGTACGAGCTCCCGTCGGGCTGGGACATCACCGAGTGCTTCGTCGAGGGGGACGCGGTCGGCGGCCGCATGATGGATTTCCTGACGGGGACAAAAAACTTCCTGGGCACGGCCCCGCCGGCGCTGCGGCGGCGGCTGCAGGAGGCCCTGTGCCAGCCCGAGTGCAGCAGCACCAGGGACGGCAGGATCATCTTCAGCAACAACCTCAGCATGATCGTCGTGGAGTCCTAGAGCCCGGAGCCTGCCTGGACTTGTTTTTTACACCGTGCACCCTGCCTGTGCTTTCACTGGCACTTCCCCTTGTCTGTGCAGGCGGCACTTTGCACACCCACGGACGGCACTGCGCGGCCTTGGCGGCTGGGAGGAGGGGCAGCCCCTGTGCTGGCCGGGCACAGGCCGTGCGTGCCAGGGATGCCTCTGTCCCATCTGGGTCGCCAGAAACTGATGCCTTGNAAAACCAGCAGGATGTCCCTGCTGCTTTGCACCCCGGTAATGGCACTGCACCCAGGCCTGAGCAGTAATTGCTCTGCACTAGGCTATTTCATGGGGTTTTATTGGCATAGACATTTACCGCCCCAAGTCTCTCAGCATCTCACAATATAGACATGTCTTAAAAATTTATCAGCCTTTTTGTTTGGAGAATATTTTGGAACCTAGGATAATACTTGCCCTGTGCTCTTTCAGGCAGACATGAATTTTGTTACTTTCTTACTACTGTTTGTCTCCATATAAAATAAAAGCAATCTTAAAACAAAAAAGTCACATCTGGTTCTGCACACATGGGATTCTAGAAAATGAAGAGCAAAGAGGTCATTGAGTTAAAAACCAAAAAATATGCAAAGTACCATTTTATGGAAGGCATTAAGGGTTTCTTGTAAGTGAGAAAGATGAGCCTGAGGACGTGAAGAGCTGGGAGAGAGCTGCAGCTTGTTCTTGTGCTGCAGCCCCGGGAGGCAGCTTGGCTCTCTTGCAGCAGCATTGCTGCAGCACAGCAAAACAGCACCAACGGCACTAAAATGTGGTGTATGTGGTTAAAATGTTAATATAGGTAAGTTAAGACTGTTTCCCAATGGCCCTGAGTTGTTCAGAGGGCTGAAGGAGGTGCTGCCAGGGCAGCCAGCTCCAAAGGGAGATGCTACTCAGGATGCCAGTGAGGTTTGGTGCTGCATTTGGCACCATGGTGCTGTGCAGACCTTGGACTGAGCACATGGGGAAGCTGCCTGCAGTGTCAGCAGCCTCACTGCAAACAGCTCCGAGGGGGAAAAACCAGCTCAGGTGGGAAATACCTGCAGGCACAGAAGGCATCTGTCTCTAGGTCTGATTCTTCCATGCTTAAGCTGGGTAGGACACACCTGTGTGCACCAAGAGGGGATCAGGTGGACGTGTGGTGTGGATCAAATGGCTTCTTCCAGCACCATGAACACATGGGTCGTCATGCTGGCTTGCAGGACATTCCATGTCACTGTCACCCAGAGTCCTGCTGATCCTGCTAAAACTGTCCCACCCCACCCGGCTGCATGCAGGTACTGTCAGGGGCAGCAGCATCCTGAAAAGGTGATGAGCCCATGAAGTCATTGTGTCTCCACTGTGTCCTTTGGTTTTTTGGGTATTTTTTTTAGGTTTGGGTTTTATCATATCTTTTTGAAACGCAGCCATTTCTCCTGAAACTACTGTAACAGGAAAAATGAGCAAAATAATGGGAAAACAGTAGTATGGTATCATCTCCCTGGCAGGACTGAGGCACCCTGGCCTGCAAGTACTATTGCTGTCAGTTCCAGAAACATCAGTCAAAACTGGACAACCTCCTCCAGAGTACCCCATACCTGTGCACAAGCTTTTCCCTTTGATCCATCCTATTGTTTATTCCACAGGCATCTCCTTTGCTGGTGCTGGCTCCCAGCACTGGGCAGGAAGAGAACAGCTGGGCTGTTGGACAGGATCTCAGCACTGCTCCCATCAGTGTTCTCCTTCCACTATGAATTCCCATGGTTTATTTCCAATCAGCAGTGGTGTCTCTGTCTCTACCTGGTAGATTAAGAGGAAAAACAAAAGGTACCATAAATCAGGCTTGCTTTTCAAGCTTCAAAGAAAAATCTACCTGTTAGTCTTTGCAGAAAATTGGCACAATACATGTTTGCCCAGATCTTCTCCAGTCCAAGAGGTTTTCCACCCCTCTTTGGAGTTTCCTGCACAGACAGACAAATTTCCAATAAGCAGATACTCAGCAAAGCCATCTGTGAGCACAAAATTTACCCACGCCATTGTAAATCAATGTGCAAATGCTCAAAAAGAAGGAGCACTTCAAAGCAGACTGTTTAGTGACAGGCTGGGGAGATGAAACAGGGCACCCCATTAAAAACACAGCTGATCAATGCATTTTGCCTTTGATTCTTCAAAAGCAAGTAGTTTATCAAGAACTCTGCTTGTACACCTGGAATAAATAGCATCCTAAGTGTCCCATTTGTTTATATATTTATTCTTTGGTGAACATGCTGTTTAATAACTCTTTGTTTTGCTTTCTAAAAGACGCTCTCCTCCCATGCAGAATTTCAGACTGTGCTTCCCCAGCAACAGGAGTATGGCCACGAGAGGGCTGCAGCAGCCAGCAGAATAAATCCACCTCAATCCATTTCCCAAAACTCTGGAAATGCTGAGCTGAAGCAGCAGAAGCAGACAGTCAGGCAGACAAATGCATTCAGCTTCCTCTGCTGGCTCATCACACCCTGATCCCAGCAGTCGGGACCAGACTTTTTTCTGCTGCAGTCCTGGGCTCTGACTCTGACTCTGGGCTTGTATTCACCCAAACTTCACAATGGCACAGCACAGCTGCCACAAGGGATGCACAAAATCTGCTTTTGGGTTGTTTCTTTTTCTCCCACTCGATGGCTGGAGTGCTGCAGCCCTGCTGCTGCTGCAGCTCAGCTCTGTGGACAGGGACCCAGGAGTGACAGCTCCTGAGGAGGGAAACACCAGGAGGGGGGTGGCAGGAGTGAGAGGCTGCTTCAGCCTTAGCTTTGAGCCAAATTAACCCTGCTGAGCTCAGTCCAGGAGGAGCTGTGCTCCATAATAAGTTTCATGGCAGTTCCCAGTCAGTGAGGAGCCAGTCCCAGTCTCCCAGAGGGAACTGTGATGCTCCATCAGCACCAGTCTGATCCAGCCCAGAGAGAATGCTTTTGTGGATAACCATGCAGTAGGCTGCCCTGTGCTCTCTGCAGTAGAATCAATGCCTGCAAAACCCAAACTGTACGGTTTCACATGGAGCAGTTGCAGATTTTATCCCCATTTCCAGTTCATAATATGCCCATTTCAATGCACAGCTTTGGTTGTGTTACAGTCCCCTAAAAAGGAGCTATAGAGAACAAGTCTTTACGACATCAAGGATGGATAATTTTAGTTTTACTGGGCCTATATGCAGTCTTGGGGACTGAATGGTTTGCCTTTGAAGTGTTAAGGCTTCTCTACTCATGAATATCATCAGGGGAATGAAGGTAGCATGGGAGCTGCAAAATCTAAGAGCTGATTTCTGAATAATCTCATTAAAAAATGAGCACAGAAAAATACTGGAGCATATACTAAAAAGATTATACTTAATAGGGGGGAAAATAAAGAGACTGAACTTCTTTCCCTCCCCCTTGAACATTTTCCCACAGAAATCTGTTGATGCTTATATCAAGCATGTAGGATTGTGCTCACTTTTTGGAGCTTATAAAGGCCTTCATAGGAATAATAACCTCCTGGACAGAGCTCTAGAAAGATATTTATCATCCTGCTTTTTAAACTGAATCATTTTTTTCAAGATCATATCCTCCAGACTGAGGAGGAATATCTAATCCAAGTCTGAAATATCTTTATTATTGAGCATCCCTCTCTTACTGAAGTATCAACAGAAACTTAAATCTTGCTAAATGGTGAAAGTCCTCTTAGGCAGAGAATGTGTTGTTCATCCCCCATTCTCCTTTAATTCCTTGTTAACAACAAATAAATAAAGAAAGAAACAAATCCTTCCAAGATAAATGTTTGGAGTAGAAGCTCCAGCTGGAAAGATCTCATGCCTGAGGAGGGTTTGTGGAACATGTGAGATGGCAGAATCCCAGTGGGGCTTTTCTTCTCATCTCTGAGAAGGAACAGGGAAGAGCAGAAAAGGAGTTTAATTTCCACTCCCCACTTCTGATGACAAGTTTGATTAGACATGCCAGCAAATTGCTAGAGAAAACATATGTTTTGTCATACATTGTAATGATGGTACCTCTGGTGAATTTATAAGTGTGATAAGGAAATTTTCAGAGCAGTCTCTAAGTCCCTACTGCTTTGTTAACATTTTTTAGCATCCTATTAATCACTCTGTATGTATCTGTCAACAGCTGATAGTATGGATTAAGGAAGATTACAGCTCATTGCTCCAGTGGCTGTTTTCTTTAGGATTTAACTCCACAGGCACTTTGCCATTCACCTCCCTCTGAAAAAACCAGCCCCTTGCTTTTGCAAACACTTTGCAGTGCTTCCCTGACTAAGAGTGGGTTTACTTTAAAAAGTATCAAAAGTGCTCATCCAGAAGGGAAACATTTTGATTTTATTATTTCTTGAAGAAGGTCTAACACACTTTCAGTGCTGAACAAAGAGTCCACAAGATCCTGATTTACAGATGTTTCCATGCAGATTAATGTTGACATTGTTTTGTCATGCTTGTGCAGATCATGTCACTTGTTATTTGGGGAAATGGGATGTTATTTGAGGAAATTCAGAAAAAAGTTCTGCAGGTTTGATAAAATTAACACATAGACTTTCTCCATTGTTTGCTATCAACTATAGGTCATTCTCCAATTCTATGTATTTGTTATCCATTCTGGGATACAAAGAAATCCTTGTGACTCCTATGATGCAACACAAAGCAGAATTAACAGCAGAGAATCAAACAGCTCACCCATGAATAACCTTCAGACTAAATGTATTCACCCAAACTTACTCCCTTGTGCCAGGACTTGTTTTTATACATAAAAACAATAATGTCAAAAATACCAGTTTTGACTTAGACATTCTTCCTGAGCTTATTTAATTCTTACATCTTGTCTCCAAGGCCTTATCATTCCCTGCTCCCTTCTCTGGCAGAGCATCTCCCCACCACAGCCTCATTCCAATGCAGCCAAATTAAAGAAAACTTTCCTCTCATGCTCAGAAGATGCAGGGTCATGGCCAGCCTTGGTCCTGGCTCACTTGCAATTCCTGCCAAATGTGAATGCAGATTTCTTGCTTCAGAGCCTCAGGTGAGACAAAGCTCCTCTGGGTGTTTTACTGGGAGCCTCTCACCCCATTACAAATGTCCTAAAACAACAAGCACTGCCAGAGCCTGCCTTCTCTGCACTTGGTGTAAATTATGCCTGAGCTACTGCTTAATGTTTTTTATTTCTGATGCTTTGAAATTTTAAACTGAGGGCATTAATATAACCTATAGTACAAGGCCAGGTAAAGGGGTTAATTGGAGAGGAATTTTTGCTTTGCTGTATGGGGGAGCTGTATTTTACTCCCCCTAACCCCCAGCAAATACAGTCCCCAAATTCATTCTTCTTTTGGTGGGAATTTAAATAAATCTTCCAGTTCCATCTCTTGGCCACAAATTGCTTCTAAACATAATTAGCCTTTCTACTGGTACTGGAGCCTTGTTTATTTATGTGTCAGTCCCTGGAAAGTGTAGGAATATATAAAATTTCACTCAAGCTTAGACAAAAACTCCTCCTTGACATAATCCTGTACTTTCAAGGGAAGGAAGGAAAGTAAGTAATATAGAAAATAGTCAATATTCTATATCTTTCTTATACTTCCCCCACTCTCCCCTGCCTTTTGGAGACCTGTCTGTCAGGGCCCTCCTGTGCTGAAGGCTGCATCCAGGCAGTCATCCCTTCTCCTTACCTTTCCTCATTCATTTCCCTGATTTCTTTCCACGTGTTTTGCAAAAAAACCCCAACAAATAAATCCATTTCAATACCTCTGCACAGTCACTTTTTATCTTGGTGAAAGATATCTCCTTTTTTTAATATAATTTCCTTTAATGTGAGGATCATCTGGCCATTTTCATACACACCCTGACTGCAAAACAGTCACCTTCTGATTCCAACATCAGGTTGGAAATTATTTCAGAGATAATCTGCTGTTCAAAATCTCTCATTTGGCTGTTGAACAGAGAAACATTGAAGTGTGAGAATGCAAAGGAAGGTTCATGTTTGTAAATTGAGGGCCTCCCCTGTTCCCAGGGTATCTGTATTTCCACGGGGCCCTGCCATGGGCTTTCCCAGGCTGGCCATGATCACTTCATCTTGCTTGGAACTAATTTTCCATCTTTAAAACCCTCCTTTCCTTGCAGGCAGGTCATGAGGCTGGATCCATTACTGCAAGCGAGAGGTTTTATTACTGAGGTGATAAGTGTCATGCCAATACAATAGTAATAATAAATAACTTCTCTGGAAGTGTAAAAGGGCCTGACATTATTAATTGCATTTCAAGCTCTTGCACTGTGTGTGGATCAGGATTGAATGCAGAACAGACCAAAGGATTTTTTTCTTGCTTGTATTTTTGCTCTTTGGAAAGGAATTTGTTTTGGTCAGCTGAAATGTCCTTGGTGCACTGAGCCTGCAACAAACCTCTCACCTATGCAAGCCCCCATCACTCCCATCAGGGCCCAGATGTCCCTGCTGGGATGCAGAGGTGGAGGGACACTCCTCTGACAGGCAGTGGAGGTCTTTCTTTTCCTTTTTTCCCCTTCAACAGCAAATGCAAATTCTCTAAATCTTCTCAGTCCTAAGTAGAGATGGTGTCAGATGGCTTCAACAGGAGGAAATGCTTTGAGATGCTTATGAGATTTCCTGCATCTCTCCTGGAGGCTGCCATTCACTGATGAGTGTGCAGAGGGCCTCACAATGCCCCAAAAGTCACTAAAGCTCTTGGTTAAAGGCAGAAGTTGGTCCCAGGTGCTGCAGGGCTCTGGCACAAAGCATTGCACGAGGCTGCCTTGTACATCCGAGTTACGTTCACTGAGCAAAAGCAGGTCACATCAGCAGGTTTAACGTGTCCTTTGAACCTCCTGCACCTCATTTTCTGTCCTCTGCTGTAACATTTACCTTCTTTTGATCATTTAGTAAGGGGCAGTTGTTTCATTACAATGGAAATAAAAATAGTTGACACAAAAGGGTGGAGTTTTGCCTATTCAGAGTGACAGTGAAAAGTTGCACTCCTAAGTTGGCTTGAAGAGAGTGAGCATTATTAAGTGGTGACATGAAAAAGACCTCTCAAAGGAGATAATATCTTCATCCAATTAATCCTTCCTAATGAACTTACCCTTCAGAGGTGGGCAGAACTGTTTCAGCGTGAAGTTTGCTTCCTGTGATCATTTGTGCCAATAAAAGTCTTGTGGGGAGGCTGATGAAAACTGATGTGAATGTGCCTGAAGTGAATTTATTTTGATATTTGACTTGTCAGGAAAAGAAAAAAAAGTGGTTTGTACTTTTCAACCTGATCTGCCATTGTGCTCTCTCCTATGATCCCATTCTTTAATAACTCCTCAAATTATAATAAGGCTCCTAGGCCTCCGCTTCCCTTTGAATTTGCAGCTGAGAAAATTCCACGTTTGAATCACTTGAAAATGGAGTTTTATTTGATAACCTGTATTTTTGAGGTGGGTAACTACCTTGGTGAACACCTTGATGGTTATTTCAGTAATAGTCTAAAAATACTCTTCTGTCTCTGAGAAATTTGGATTGAGGAAAGAATATTTTTTCCACTATGTTATAATGATACTTTGCACTTAGGCACATTCTTTTATCAGCATGTTTTATTCATCAATGCACCAGGCCCTCGATTGGTTTTGTTTAATTGTGGCTCTCTTTATACCACAGGCTTGGAAGTCCAACGGTGACATTTCATTGCTGCTTTTTCCTGTGCTTTGGAGATCTCAAGAAAGAAAGTGACGGGAAGGGGAAAAGAAATGGGTAAGTTCAACCAAAGCAGAAGTTGTCAGACTAAAACAAATCCAGCGGGAGGAAAAAAGTCAGAAGGATTGACAAGAAGATTTTAAAAATCATATATTTATGATGTGTTGGTTCTTTTATAAAACTGGAAGCTCCTGTTTATCTGCAGTTAGAACTGGTTCTAAGGTGACATACCATCTCCAAATGAGGGCACCCAAAATTATCTAGCTAGCTCCTACCTCTGTTTTAATAACTCATATTAGTGATCTGATTTTCATCCTGCCAGTGAGTATTTTTGCAGCCTTGAAAAAAGAAAACATGCCTGAAGGTTAGGATTTAAGCTGATAAACTGAAATTCCCAAATTTTAAATATTGGCCAGTACAACTTGTCCACTTTACTGAAAATGATTCAGTAAAGTCATCATGAATAGCAACTCTAAGTCTTCCCCATCTCCAATTTAACCAGCAAAAAAGAACTATTTAATGAGGACAATGGAGCTGATAGCTGGGGAGAAATTATTTTCCAGCTGCTACACGGTTCTGGGGTCATGATAAAATTAACCACTTTGAAGTTGTGCAGCCCAGTTTCATACCTCAGACAAAGAATTGGGATAATTTTTGAGCACTGCAAGCTGCTCACACTTCTCCTACTGCTTGTGGCAGGAACAGTTTTGAACTTGCACTTTGTTCAATATAGTAGTGGAAAAGCCAGTGTATCCAGCCTAGTGCATCCAGGTGGTGGGCACTGAATTAATATTTCTTTTCATATTCTGGAAGAGTGTCTCAATCAAAATGAGACTTTATGGCCTGCTTTTAATTTCACAGTCAGAAAGATGAACATGCAACTTTTCCAGAGAAATAATTAGGTATCACAGAATAAAGCACGTCCCCATCAAATAATAATAACACATTTAATTAAGTGAAAAACTATACTAGCTCTAACAGATTTTACTGTCTATAATTTATTTCTAGATTAATGGGTATTTTGTAGTCCACCAGTCCACTAAGTATGCTTAGTGTATAATAATGCTTTTCTTAGTTATTATTTCTGTTTCTATTTCTATGCAATGTAGACTAAAAACTACTACATCCATTCTTTTCAATTAATGCCTTGGTGTAGTTTCTTCTCACGAAAACATTGTTCCTTTGTTCATTTTTTGCCAGACATTTAGCCCTGGGGCTAAACCAGCTGATATGTATTTTTGTTTCCCTGGTGGTCCCATGGATGAGTTTAGATTAGAGTGGGTGCTCATCTAAATACAAAACACATATGATCACTTGTAATTGCCTGAAAACTGGCAGCAGGTTAATTAGTGCAGGCTGTGGTGCTGAGCTGGACATGCAGGGGGTGGAGTGGCTGTAAGACCTGAACCTAAGCCATCATGAGGTTCAAAACAGAAAAGGACATTTCTGCTGGCCCCAGTTTTCTGTGTTCTTTCGTTTCATCTCCTCTTTAGGGCACTTTGGGTTGTGCCTGGGGGCAGGCAGGGGATATGCTGCTGTTGTCTTCCAGAGCACGAGCAGGTCAGAGAAGACACATTCCCTGAGCTGGTTTAAAAGCTCAGACATGCTTTTTGGCTGGTGGCTGAGCTGATGCTTGAGTGACTCCTCTGATGGTAAAAGACACTGATGCATCAGCACCAGCCAACGCCAGAGCCATCTATTTACCCAGGGAAGTGCTGCAATAGATCAATGTTAAATGCTTATTTGTGCTTCACTGCTCCAAGGCACAGAAACTAATTACCAAAGATAAATTAGCACTTGTGACAATGACTAAGAAATACATATCCCAGGATAGACCACCTTGACCACAAACACACATAATTCTGCCTCTGACGAGGAGCAGCAGAGGGTTACACAGCTCATCCTTCACCAGAGCTCACTCAGGGTGGAGTGCTGCTGCCTTTGTCCCTGTGCTGGAGAGCTGGTGACCATTTGCTGAGCCCCTGAGTCTTCCTTTTCCCTACAGGAGCCACTCACTTGCCTCCCATGTGTCTCTGTTTGCCCAGCTGTGGATCAGCAGCAGCAGTAAATAAAACACCTTCTGCAGATACCAGCAGACCTGACTGATGGCAAACTGTCCCCAAGGGTTTTGAGTTAACACATGAGCTTATGAGCTTTGCCTTTACACCTTGGCTGCTCAGGAACTGCAGATGCCTTGATCTGTGTCACCTGTGCAGCAGTCAGTAACAAAAGGAAAGTTTTCAATTTTGGGTGTGATTACAAAGTTTTTCTAGCTAAAGGCTCTTGGTGTTTCTCATGCCAGCTGTAATCAGCAAATGAGAACTTGTCAGAGCTGCAATAAGTTTGTAATGCCACTGCTTCAGTTATCCCTCCCCTGGACCTTTTACTTCTCTCTTCCTACCAAATTTGCTGGATCTGAATCAAAAAACATCTACCCTGCCTTATTCCCTTATTCTCTGACTGGAGCTGAGGGACCCAGGATGCATCTCTGGGAGTGCCTGGGAGGCTGCAGGCCTCCTCTAAATTTTCCCTTCAAGGAAAGCAGGAGAGACCTGCTTCCATTAACTTTTTACCCTGAGCCCTTACAAAAGATCTTGCTAGGCTGGGCACTGCATTTTCCATAAATTGTGTAAAACCAGAGTACAAAGCCATTATGGATTCAACCCTGCTCACTGTGTCCATCATAACAAGCTCAGGGGAGCCCTGCAGGACTGCAGGAGGAATAACTTGAGTGGGGAAACTTTGGGAACACTCACAGTGCCTGGAGGCGGGTCATGCTGGTGTCAATATCTGTGGGAAAGCTCCTCTGTAAGACAGGTTGACTAAATTGCTCTCAAATAACTCAAAAATGGCTGCACTCTTCCCTATCTCCATGGGAAGCACCTCTACCAACTGATATATCTCAGCATTCCCCTTGCCCTTTTCACCTGGTTGTATCTCTGTGGCACCAGAGACCCATCTCATGCTGGAGCAGAGCAGTCCCTTACTTGTTCCCCTGTGCCATCCCAAATTGGGCTTTCAGCTCCCAAGGACATCCATTCCTCTCAGTATCATATCCCAGTTCTCCTCTGTACTCAAGGCATACCCTGGGTTTGGGGCACCAGCACATTTTCATCACCACAATCTTCCTTTTCTGCCAAGATCATTAATGGGAATATTAAGCTGTGTGACTGACCCTTGAGGAAGACCCTAGAAAATGCCTTCAGGTCTGGTGCTTCTCTGAGCACTCCTTGTTGCTGGACCCCAGGTATAATTAAGAGGAATAACTGTATTTTTATATTGTTTTAGCAAGCTAATATCTTCTAGATGTGAAAACCCCGACTGCTGCCTGAGAAAGTGAAGCATCACTTCTGTCTCTGTGACATCCTCTCTCCACGTGCTTCCCAGCCAGCAGAGCAGAGCACTGATGAAGTTCCTGCAGCCACACTTGTAAGCTTCCCTGTGCTGGCTGGGGTGGGCACATCAGCTCTGGCTCCCAGGTGTGGGGACACCCTGTCCCTGCAAAGCCATCAGGACAGGACTGGCTCCAGCTCTTAACCCGGCTGGATTTTACAGCATCTCGTCCGGTTTGCAAGCCTGGAGGTACAAACCCGAAGGTCACACCTGGGTGGGGCTGTACCCACCCCATCAAAGCCTCCTGGCCACGTCAGTGCTGCCGCAGGTGGTTTTCCATAATTTTGGTTTCCGGCAGCAGAGGTCAGCATTGCCCTGCTGATGGACGGCCACGTTCCCACCTGCAGGGAACAGCAAAACATCACAAAATCAGTTTTCAATAGTCTTTGCTCTCTTATTGTGATGGATTATGTCTTTGAGCTCTAGCAGCTCCTGGAGGGGCAGGTGACCGAGCCACCATCTGTGTCCCCTGGGAAGTGACACGGGAGGCTGCGGGGTGGCCTTGCACATGGCATGGGCTGTTCACGGTGCCTGGGGACAGCAGGGACGTACTCAGGGTGCTGCCATAGCACCTGTGGGACACCTGTGTCCCCCTAGAGTTGCAGCAGGAGAGAGGCTGATACCCCCAGCACCACAAACATCCCCAAACATGGAGAGGCAATGGAGCTTGGGGGCCTTGGCCATGGGTCTGATGTTCCCTGTTCGTGTCAGGAGTGTATTTTGTCTGACTGATTTATGTCTTGTTAAGTGGCTGAGGGATGTTATAAGCATGTGACTCAACTGTTATTGCATATAGATAATTATAGCACTTCTAAACAACCTATTGGACACTCTAGTCAGTCCATTAAATAATTGCTCATTCTTTGTAAACATCCTTTTGACACAAGGTGGGTCCAGCAGAGGAAACAGAAATGTGAACCAGGGATTCATCTGTTGCCTAATTGCTCTGCTATGCCCCTAATATTTTTTCCTGAGCTTGGAAATTAATCTTTCTGACTAGGAGTAGTCTTTATTTTGAAGTTCTTGGGGTTTTTACCTACAAACTGAATGATTCAGCCAGGCAGTCTCCAATCCATATGTTCTGCACCGTGCTGAAGCTACACCACCCTTGACACATAATGAGAATACTGCACACCAACGAGCCAGCAGCTGTGCAAGTCAAACTGGTTGCCTCAGTGTTGTTGTCAGGCAAAATCCCAGTCTCATAACAAACCCTGGATGTTGTGGACAGGAGTAGTTTCCATGCTGTCTGGCACTGATTGTGTGCCTCCATTTGGAGCAGGGGAATGGCACAGAGCATAGCTGTCCCCAGCAGCCTGAGTGGCCTGTGGGGACAGTGTTGACAGCCCTGCAAAGCAAAGGGGCTTTGATGCCTCCACGGTGGACAAGATGCTGATCAGCCTTTAGTCTGGGTTGGGGGAAGTAGCTTCTATCTTCCCCTTTGCACTCCAGGAGGTACAGAATTTTAGGAGATAAATTTGGGCTGAAAGCCCAACAAAAATGAACAGTTTGAAGGCTGGGTTTGGTGTATCCTGGTAATGACAGGGAAATACAGGTGGAGTGGTAAACCTGGTGAGCTTGGCCTTCAGCACTGGCTGTCAAATTGAAGATCAACATGAAGTCACCTCAAACACGTGTGTGATGTGAGAGACTTTTGGGATTGTTCAAGGGAAGCTGCCTAGGGAGCCCAGGACTGAACTCTGTTAGAGGAATGAACCCTTCCTGCCATTCCCTCAGTGTCCCTCAGGCATTTATTGAATCTCATACATTTCTGTGCTTTCTTAAAATTCCCATCTCCTGCAGATGATTGCAAGGCCCATGAAAATTCTGTATTAGATCCCAAATGAGAAGTACACCAGTGGGACAAGGATTAACACAGCAGCTTTGGTCTCAAGACATTTGGATGTGGTGCCACACGGAGATGAAGAACTCAGTGTGTGGTGGGAGCAGCCTGGCCCTCCCTGATCCCCCCACCTCTCCACCCTGCAGTTTGAGAGGTGTTTTCTATTGAGCTCATAAAAGAAACACCACACAGAATCCCCTGGCTGTGGCAATAGATTCAACAGTCTCAGTCCATTAGCTTAACTAATCAATAGCTTTAAGTGCCATAATGCTGTCTCCTACTTCATCACAAAAGCTGAAAACTTACAGGAGGCCACGTGTAATTACAGGCACTCTCTCCATTAACTTCAGGGAAATTAAACAGCCAATATTTGGGTGTCTGGCAGGTTACTTCTCTCAGGAAAGCTGGCACNATATTATATAGTAATATTATTACATTACTATTACTACAGTATTAGTGTATATATAGTATATATATACACTATAGTAATAGTAATTAATATTAATAGTAAACAATTACAACAACAACAACAACAATACTCGTCTTCACAAGTTTTTTTGCTTGTTCCCATGCTGTAAATCCTCTATCTGGAAAAAAGGTGGCTCCAAAATTTTATATTAAGCTCCCTTTAAAGCAGATGTCTGCCTCTGNGGTAAACCTGGTGAGCTTGGCCTTCAGCACTGGCTGTCAAATTGAAGATCAACATGAAGTCACCTCAAACACGTGTGTGATGTGAGAGACTTTTGGGATTGTTCAAGGGAAGCTGCCTAGGGAGCCCAGGACTGAACTCTGTTAGAGGAATGAACCCTTCCTGCCATTCCCTCAGTGTCCCTCAGGCATTTATTGAATCTCATACATTTCTGTGCTTTCTTAAAATTCCCATCTCCTGCAGATGATTGCAAGGCCCATGAAAATTCTGTATTAGATCCCAAATGAGAAGTACACCAGTGGGACAAGGATTAACACAGCAGCTTTGGTCTCAAGACATTTGGATGTGGTGCCACACGGAGATGAAGAACTCAGTGTGTGGTGGGAGCAGCCTGGCCCTCCCTGATCCCCCCACCTCTCCACCCTGCAGTTTGAGAGGTGTTTTCTATTGAGCTCATAAAAGAAACACCACACAGAATCCCCTGGCTGTGGCAATAGATTCAATCAGTCTCAGTCCATTAGCTTAACTAATCAATAGCTTTAAGTGCCATAATGCTGTCTCCTACTTCATCACAAAAGCTGAAAACTTACAGGAGGCCACGTGTAATTACAGGCACTCTCTCCATTAACTTCAGGGAAATTAAACAGCCAATATTTGGGTGTCTGGCAGGTTACTTCTCTCAGGAAAGCTGGCACATCCAACTCAAACAGAGCTGATTAATGGGGAAAAAAAGGCACATTTTTATCAAGGCTTTTCATGACGTTATCATGTCACTGTCACCCCAGCAGCTCAGGATGTGTTTTGGATGGCAGATCTGCATCTTCCCAGCTGCACTTTGTGTTGCTGGCCTCAGCTGCAGAGACCTGAGACAGAGATGTGCCCCTGGTTTGGAATGACTGCAAAAGACCCCACTCCCTTGCTCTGGAGTGAGAAAATCCTTGGTGAAAATTGCAAGAAATAACAAAAAGGGGGAAAAAAAACCCCTGGTAATAGTAANCTCGTCTTCACAAGTTTTTTTGCTTGTTCCCATGCTGTAAATCCTCTATCTGGAAAAAAGGTGGCTCCAAAATTTTATATTAAGCTCCCTTTAAAGCAGATGTCTGCCTCTGGGAAGCCAAAAGTGGACCACATTTGCATTTTTGTGGCTGGAGGCTGGAGGCTGGGCCTTTAACCTTGCATTACCAGTAGCATTCCAGAGCCAGGGGGTACATCCACAGCCCAGGTCTCTCCCCTGGGCTCTGAGTTGTAAAACTCATTAATTATAGCAAGCCTGTGTTTTTTCAATTATTTTTGCCATAACTGATACACTGTAACCAATTCCAGTTCTCTTTGCCTTTTCAGGCACTGTACCCATCCTTGTGTATCCTAATTTGAAAGATATTCCCTGCTGCCTTCCCCCACTCTTCCCAGTTCCCTTGGAATCTGGATGTGGCTGCAACAGGAAGACAAGCACCTGGAGCATGGCCAGGAGGTGACTCCTACCCCTGAAATCAGGAGCAAATCCTGAAGTGCTTCTTTTGTCTTCATTAACTCTGCCAGAAGTTGTCAGAGCAGAGACAAAATCAAACCCAAGTGAAACACCAAGTATGATCTGCAGAGCAGGCTCATCCCAGGGTAGAGATTGCAAAGAGGATTCCTGCTCAATAAAAGCATGAATGCACCTATATATAAAGAAACTCAGAGGCTTTTGTCTGTGGGAAGATGAGAGGTGAGTAGGGATCAAAATAACAGGATGGCAATGTAGCTTTCTAATAAAAGCCTGATGTCTTCAGAGTGACTGGTCCCAGGTTCATTTAATCAGGAAAATAACTGTAAGTTTAAATAACTTGCAATATAAAGCTGCACAAAGGAGAGAGTGAGCAGGCTGGGCTGGATGGGTCTGTATCTTGCAGGAGGATGTGAATTTGAAAGAAGCAGTGACACTTGGAAACTGCCTACAATGGCACCAGCTGGATTGAGGGAAGAGATAGAAATGGTATTAAAAAAATATTATTTCCAGCAGCAGTTGCAGGCCTACAGGGCAGAAAGGGAAGCGAGAGCAGGGATCATGGAAAGAGATAAGGAGGGCAGGGGAAGACACCCCGCCAGGAATGGCAATTGCTGGGGCTGTAACAGGAGAAGGAGCTCAGAGGATGCAGTCAGGGACTGAGCTGCCTCCTTCCAGGTCTGCAAACCGACAGCCAGGCTCCCTGCAGGCATCCCTCACTGCCCCTGCCATCCCACTCATGGCCTTCTGGAAAATTCCTTTTCAGACACAATTCTTCACATCTGGCTTCACAGCAAATAAATACACCTTCAGTTAAGGCTTGAGGAGACAACTGTCATTTCTTTGGGAATGGCTTTTCACAGAGGGGGGGAAATCCCCAGGACTTCTAGGGAAGCTTTAAGATGGCCTTTTCAGCATCTCTTGCTGAAGCATGAATGGACTCTGCAGGGAGGAGCTTCCAGTCAAGGCTCCTGTTGGCTGCAAATTAAGTTATAATTAAAAAAAAATTAAATGACAGCACTATCCATGAAAAGCTCTTGTACATTTTCACTCCAGCAATGTTATAGCACTATGTCAAGGGCTTTTGCATGATCCATGTACCTCGCACTGATAAGTACTAGCAAGTAAAAGCAGTGCTTTTGTACTGATATTTCACTGTGAAATCCCACATTTGCAGTGTATTTTGGCAGTAGGTGGTACGCTCAGCTCCAAAATTAATATATTAGCTCAAACTGTAGTAAAAAAAGTAGTATAAATTAAAGCATGGCTGTGTTCAGAGCCAAGCTTCAGCATGGCTTTGGAGAGCAACTTAGTGCATTGGCAGGTGGTGATGAAGCAAGGGGGAATGGTTTTAAACTAAAAGAGGGCAGGCTTAGATTGCATGTTAGGAAGAAATTGTTTTCTGTGAGGGTGGTGGGGCCCTGGCACAGGGTGTCCAGAGAAGCTGAGGCTGCCCCTGGGTCCCTGGAGGTGACCAAAGCCAGGCTGGATTGGGACTGGAGCAGCCTGGGATAGTGGAAGTGTCCCTGCCCATGGCAGGGAGTTGGAACAAGATGGTCTTTAAGGTCCCTTCTAACTGAAACCATTCTGTGATTCTCTGGCCACACCAGACCCTGGTGGGCTGCAGACCCTCCCACTTTGCACCTGGAATGGCAGAGTCCCAGGGCCTAACTGCATGTGACAGTAGCTGATCATAACATCTGGCATTAAAAAAAAAAAAAAAGGTGAAATCACTGTTAATAGCAGTTTGCAAAACTGTCAGTCTGTTTGTGGTCCTGCCTGCAGTTTGTTTTGTGGCTGTGAGTTGCACAGGGCCCTTAAAACTCACTCTGCTGGGTGTGCTTGCTGAGAATGAGGGGCTGGAGAGGCCAAGGCCACGGCAGAGCAGCCCCCCAGCCAGCCGTGCTGCTTGCAGGATCACTTGATCTTCATTTTTCTTATTCCTCCTCCTCTGACCCACTGTGAGGCCCAGGAGAGATGAAAACAGCAGGAGCCTCACCTCACCTCCCACCTGTGCCCCAAGGGAGGCTGGGGCCACACAGCTCCCCTGAGAACATCCCGTGCTGCTGAGCCCTTTCCCCACACAGGCTCTCCTAAACCTCACTGGCCTTCTCCTTCCACACAGATTCTCATCAGGAACCATGGGAACATCCCACCATTGTCATTGAGTGGGCAGAAGGGGCAAAAGCTTGTGGATTTTAAGGAAAAAAAGAAGAAAAAAGGGGAAAGAAGGAAAGGTAAGTGTCTGGTGTGGAGGTGCTGGGCGCAAAGGCCCATTTTCAGGATGCTGTCCTCTGTCCCAGGAAGCAAAAAGAAAGAAATATGGAGCATTTCAGAAAGAAATATGGAGCATTTTAGATCTAAAGGTTGCCATGGCAATATAATGCCCAAAGTGGTGCACAGGCTGTGCACTATAGAGACACCAGGGGTGCCACCCCTGTGCTGGCACTGCCAGCTGCCACCCAACCCAGGATCCCACAGGCTGAAGGGAATAAATTTTGTCTAAAGGATATTCTTCACCAGGTCAGGGTAGTTCACATGTGGGATTTTGGCATGAGTGGTGGCTTGCAGACATCTGAAGTGTTCCTAATACAGACAACTTCACACAAAGATTTTGATTGTGAGAGCTGTAAGCAGCTACTGCTGCCATTGGAGGGGAGTGAGTGTGCCTAAACCCTTTCCAAAGCTTAACATAAGTTCCCACAGGAGGAGTCATGAAGGGGATGAAAATGTTACACTTCAAGCAGAGAGATTTAGGAGGCATGTGAGCCACGCCAAGGAGTTCCAAGTGGAATATTCAGTTGTCAAATTATGCTGTGACGGCAGGCACTGCTCCCCCTGCATTGCCCTGTCAGAGCAGGGCACAGGCAGACAGCAGTGCCATGTGCTCAAGGGGATGATGCCTTTCCAAACACAGCCTAGAAGAAAGCCCTTCTAATTTTGGTTGATTGCTTTTCAAGTGTGGCTTGTTCAGATCTTCTTTGTCGCACCAGCTCTTGAGGGAACAGCTAGAGGAGGAGGAAAGGGGAAATTAGTAACAAGGAGAAGGTGCCTATGGGAAGTGGATATTGCAGAAATAGCACAAATATAGGAAAGATAGAGATATTTGAGCCAGGAATATTTGTTTTGGAAAAAACAGCCACTGCTGTTACAAATGAAAATGAATTAAAACATGAGCAGGTATTAAGAGCTGCATGATTTCTGTCTCACTTCATGCTTTTATCTTTTGTGGGGCTGAAGCTCCACTGAGTCAGCCTGGTACCAGGGACAGCCCCTCATGACAGTCTCTGAAAAAAATGCCCAAGTTGTTATTTTTCATTTATAGGTTGTTGGGTATTTCTGTCAGTTCTCTCCTAATATCACTGCATCTTCAAAAGAGAAAATAATTATTCCCACATATGGGTAAAATGCACTAAGAATTGGGGTGGTTTTTTCCATAATGGATGATTATTGTTTCCTAAAATGTGTAGAAAACCTGAATCAGCAGCAAAAGTGGCAAAAAAAAAAAAGCCATCTCCTCTTCCCTGGCATAACTCTGCTTTCCCATAACATCAACAACCTGAGCCAGGTCTTTGCTGAGTCCTTCATGCTTCTCCAGCACAGAAAAAAGTTTCTGGGCAGAGATTGCAGTCCCCAGGAAAAAATGAGCTGCACTCAGGGCTAGCTGGGGGTTTTGTGTCTTGTCCATGGCTGCTTGTGGCTTCCCAGGACAAGAGCTGCACATTCTGGATGATTTCCAGCAGCATCTTCTACCAGCTCCTTCTGGTGTGGAGCACCTGTTGGTGTAGGTGTGACCATCCTCAACCACCTCCAAAACCAGGCACAGTAATGAAATCCCCTTGCCAAAGTTTTTTCAAATTGAATTTCTTTCTGAGATCAATTCAATTAAAAATTTCAGTTTCAAATTGCTAATTGAAGTGCTCTAATATTTTGGGTTTTTTCAGTCTGGGAATAGAGCACTGATTTGTTTCACTAATTGCAAGCCAGGAATTTGGAGTGCTTCATAATGAGATATTTCACAAACAATTTTTGGTTCAATTAACTTCAGGAGCGGGAAAAGCAAAATTATTTTAACTAAGGCACACATTTGTAAAAATTTAATCTGTTCCTCAGATGTACTGGGGAAGATAAAAAGACACATTTGTTGAACAATCATTTCTCAGCAGACATTTTGGTTTTGCCTGTTGTAGCTTCTCAGTGTATTATGACAACAAAAAATGAAATACAGCTAGGTATTAATTTTTTTGCTCTTTTTCCCCCTATTTATTTTTACTATAGTCTGTTTAAAAAGCATTTGAATAACGTCCTTAACAAGATGCTTTAACTTACAGCCAGCCCTGAAGTGGTTAGGCAGTTGGATTAGATCATCATTGCAGGGTCTTCAAATGAAATCCCTCCCCTCCCCGCCCCTCCTCTCCTCTCCCCATCCCATCCCGTGGCTGGGAATGACCTGCAGGAATGAATTAATTGCAGTGAGAGGGGTTGGGGGGCTGCACCCCTCTGGTATCAAGAGCTGTGTCAGCCCAAAATGTGAAAGGCCAGCTTTAAGGTGATGGTGCCTGTGCTGGGTTTGAGGGGGGACAGCAAATCCTCACCCAGCTCACAGGGGAAATGAATGGGGTGCAGTTGTGGGGGAGAGCACTGCAGGACCCCAGGCTGCTGTAGGTGCCAAGCCCACCCAAAGCCGTGGTGAGGATGGGGCTGTTCAGACACAGATGGGGCAGGGACAGCCATGCCCAGTTCCCCCAGGGCGCCCCATCAGTGAGGGCTGCTCTAAGGAGCTGCAGGAGGAGGGGTGCCTGTGTGGCATTCACATTTTCTCCCTCTCAGGATTTTTTCATGGAGAAGCACAGAGAGAAGAAGAGAAAACAATTCTTTCTCTCTGCTCCTGTGTTTTCCCCATGTGGAATGTGGTGTGGAGATTGTTTATCTGCAGTGATGGCTGGATTGGATTCTGGTGAAGGTTGTTTGGGTTCAGTGACCAGTGGGATCCAGCTGTGTCTCTGGCTCTCAGCAGAGAGAGTCACGAGTTTGTTAGTTAGATATGGTAAGTTAACAAGTAAGTATGTAGTATAGTATAGTATCTCTTTAAATAGTATATTAATGTTATATAGTATAGTTTTAATAAAGCAAGTGTTCAGCATTCCAAAGCCTTCTGATCTGTGTACATCATCATTTCTTCCCATTGGGGGTCGCCAGATTTTACTGTAGTGCCTGTGGCAAGGCCCCTCTCCCCCTCACAGGGCAGTCTGCACCATGGCCACGTATGTGTGCATGCAAAGCTTTGGAAATTTCCATTTTAATAAAAGTAACCTTGGAGGAGCATGAGCAATAACCTGTCTGTTCTTTGGCACTGACAGTTCAGTTGTCCTGAGAAATGAGATTTTGCGAGCCCAGCGCAGCGCTGCCGTTATCACCCCCAGCTCACATCAGCGTGCTTTATTAGGAGACAGCAGAAATTATTCTGCAGACATTAAGCAACGTCTCGCTTCTGCTTTTATCAGGCTGGCCATGTCTGATTACATCAGATCCAGAGGTAAGCCAAATAAACTCCTGGATCTTTGGGCTCAGATATTTCGGCCATCTACAAATGCTTTGAAATCTGGTTACAGGGTAGAAATTAGGTACTTCCTGTGCAGCCTTTCCTGCTCCTTCTGCCTCTTCCCAGTTTCCTAGATCTGACCCACATACTCTGTGTTATATTAAGGCAGGGGGGACATTACACATGGATCCATCTCCCAAGCTTAGCTTTTCTCAGCTGTGACTCCAGCCTCTGGTCCCTGCTCCAAAGGGATGGATCCTCCCCCAGAGGAGGGTCACTGCAGCCGTTCACGTGAAGGATGGTCTGTCCTGGAACTCCATCCCTTCTGAGATAAAATCAACATTGCACAGCCTTCATCTCCTGTCTTCACATGTAGGCAGCAGCCAGTCCCAATATGCTGCTTGTACCCTGGTTTTTACTAGCTTAGATAGGACTTTTAATCTCTGAAGGCATCAACAGATTCACCAGTTACCACGGCTCTTCTAAACTGTCAGTGGATAATTTTTTTCTGCTATTTCCACTTCTGCCATGGGACTGATGAGGCTGTTGGAACTTGTGGATCAGCACAGCCCATGGGAAATCCTGTGCTGCTGCTGGGCATGGCTGGTGGGCATCCTGGGAGCCTGGAGCAGGGCATGATCCCCTCCCCCTTTCCTCCACCCAGGGCTATCTCCCAGCATCACTTGGAGCATACCTGGAGGAAAATGTTTCAGTGATTCATTTGGACCTTTAACTCCTTTCTCCTTCTTCCCAGAGTATAAATTTTCAGCGCAAACTCACACAGATTGGAAGGTCAGAAGGAATAATCTGCAGATGTTGGCTGTTCCCAGCTCTTGACTCACCTTAGGGGCCAGTGACAACTACTTGTGTCCTTGCCAGGTTCCCTGGGGCACTTGTCTTACTCACAACTTTGTATTTTAGTGTTATTCTACTTCACAGTCAGCCAGGTATCTACAGAGCTGTGAATTGTCCCTTGAGCTGTCATGACAGAGAAATGTTTAATATATAATAGTGATTACTTCCCAAATATTAATGCCCTCAGGGCTTGTAGGATTTCCTTTCAATAACTCAGCCTCCTGCTGTCTAGGACAGTGCTGTATATAGGAGGCCACAGGGTAGAATGGGACAGGAAGGTGATTTTTCATAAATAAATATTAAGAATCTGTGGCTGCCCCATCCCTGGAAGGTCTCGAGGCCAGGCTGGATGGGGCTTGGAACAGCCTGGTCCAATGGAAAGTGTCCCTGCCCATGGCAGGGTTTGGAATGAAATGATCTTTAAGGTCCCTTCTAGTACAACCATTCTATCATTCTGTGATGGTTCTACAATGTGAAATAGTGTACAACCACCTTAATGAACAAACCCACAGACCTGCCAGGTCTGTGTGTGGCCACCGCCTCTGCAGGGTGTCACTTTACAGAACGATGCTCCATCCTGGCCTTTGTCCTTCTCGCTGGTTCCTTCTCTGCCGTGCCCTGCCCTGGGCACAGGGCTAGGCAGTGGTGCAGCATCCCCAGATCCCCAGAGTCCCTGCTCCAGGGCAGCACTGAGCACACATCACACTGAAATGGCTGGGATTTCACTTAAAGCTCACACAATGAGTCCCCAGGGGAAATTAAAGAAGCAAATTAACAGCAGCATATTTTATTTTCATAATGCACTTAAAAGCACCAGATGCATATAATCTTTATTTTTGGCTCTCTAAACTCAGGCTTTCATATTAAATGTCAACTGGCACTTGGAAAACCCATATTTAATGTTCTACAGAGGGAAAAAAGTGTGGGCCAGATGCACTGAGTTTGTTTTCTTTAGACCAGCTTGCACAGCTTTGGTGGTACTAATTAATACAGATTTCTAGAACTGCACAGAAAACCAAACACCAGTGGTGTTGCTGTTAAGCTATGTTTGAAGAGCAGTGCTTATCACCAGTACAGAGCCAGGATGGGGTTCCCTGGGTGGGAGCTGTGGCTGCAGAAGGGACATTTGCTGGGACACTGCAAGCCAGTAGAAGCTGGCTTGATTCGTGGCTGATGGGATACTTAGAGTTTAATTTTCCTCAAAGCACCCCTTGAAAATAAAGTCATAGAATTAGAGAACCACAGAATGGTTTGGGTTCAAAAGGACCTGAAAGAACACCTAGTCCTAAGCTCCCTTTGCCATGGGCAAGCAAGTCATGATTGTTGATTTGAAAGTGCAAAACTGTTATTGGTCTCCCCATTCTGCCTGCGTGGATTTGGCATCACTCTTTGAAGCACAGAATCATAAAATATGGTTGGTACTAAATACTGTGGCATTGCTGTTCCTGGTGAGGTCTTTGGTAAAGGGCTTTGTATCTCATTCCCTCAGACTGGTGAGGAAATGGTGCTGTGAACAGAGAGAGAAAAAATTGCAGTGGGTGTTGCCTTCTCACACAGTCATCGTTCTGGCTGAACAATTTTAACTGTTGATATGAAATCTTCATTTGAGTAAACTCTCAGCTAAATGTCAAACTGCAGCCATTCTCCCTGTAACTGTGCCTTTGAAAGCATCGTTATTAATATTACTGGTATTATTTTATGTGACTTTTATCATGTGAACAGCTCATTTCTCCTTGAACAGTTCATTTCTTTATCTAACTCCAGAAGGAAAACTTCTTCATTTAACTTAAAAAAATTCCTTCTTGCTAAACATGGAGAAACAAAGAATAATTTGAAACACACATAGGGCAAATGTGTGGTGCCCTGAACACCAAATCACAATGTGATAGCAGACACGGGTCACTGGTTTTATCCATACTTATGTTCCTTGGGATAAAACTGCTCCTGACAGGGCTGCAGAGGGTGCACACAACTTGGAAAATGCTTAAGCTCTGGAAAGTAAGGGATAAGAAGGATATCTGGTGGCAAGAAAACCAGCTAAAAAAGCATTTATCTCTAATGGAAGGGTTCTATAGGCAAACTGCAAATGATGCTGCCCATCTCCACATGCCACACACTGAGATAATTATTTCCAATTTGTCAGGAACTGCATTTTCTATTTTCCACTAGCAGGGCTTCATTTGCCACCCCTGCTGTAATTAACACAGGGATAGAGCTGTGTGTCTGGATGTTCCCACGGCAGGGATGCTGTGCCAGGTGTGTCCTGGGGGACAGCTGGTGGGGACCACATGGAGAGTGGACATGGATGGGGGAGGGGCGNGAGGTTCTACCCCTGCCTCTCTTTCTTCAGCAGCTGCTGCCACATGAGGTTCTACCCCTGCCTGCTCCTTGGGCAGCTGCTGCCATATGAGGTTCCAGCTCTGCCTGCTCTTTCCTTGGGCAGCTGCTGCCATATGAGGTTCTAACTCTGCCTCTCTTTCCTCAGCAGCTGCTGCCACATGAGGTTCTAACCCTGCCTGCTCCTTGGGCAGCTGCTGCCATATGAGGTTCCAGCTCTGCCTGCTCTTTCCTTGGGCAGCTGCTGCCATATGAGGTTCTAACTCTGCCTGCTCCCTCCTCAGCAGCTGCTGCCATATGAGGTTCCAGCTCTGCCTGCTCCCTCCTCAGCAGCTGCTGCCATATGAGGTTCTAACTCTGCCTCTCTTTCCTCAGCAGCTGCTGCCACATGAGGTTCCAGCTCTGCCCGTGACGCGGCCCCGGGGGTGGGACGGCAGGGATGGGGCTGGGTGGGAGGTGCCTGGACAGGAAGGTGGCTGCACAGAGAGGTGGCTGGAGTGGGAGGTGGCCGGCTGGGAGCACATCTCAGGAGCTCAGCAGCATCCCCCCCACACCCCCGAGGGGCTCAGAGCACCCCAGGTAAGCGGGGCCGCCCGGGAGCCAGCGCCGATGGAGCAGATTCGGTCCGAGCGGGTCCCGCTCCCGCTGGCACACGGAGCCCTGTGCTGGTAAACCCAAACTGCCCCGAGCATTTGTTTGCTGCCTTCACAGGGAGGGGTTAAAGGGTTTTGTGGCGAGTTTAAAGCAGGTTTCACTCTGCTGGCACAAAGCAGGGGCGGATCAAGTGACTGCAGCATAAACAGTGTCCGCTTTCAAAACTCCTCAGTATTTCTAGGGAGCCACGGATAAGTTTCGATTATCACTGAAGGAAACATACCCGAGTGAACATATTACCTTACAAGTTTCTATCAGCCTAATTCAGGAAACAATCCTTTCCTTCCTTCTCTTTACTCATTTTTAAAGTTAGCTGGCCGCAATTCAAACAGCAGAAAAAAAACCAGAATGAAATAAATGGGGCAAATTCCAAGAGCCAAAAGTGTAATGAAAGAAATGAGACAAATTCCTTGAACTGCACCCAACATGAGAATGAATCTCGGCTGCTCGTTAGAGACTGCTGAGCAGGGGATGTTGGCAAATTAAATCATGGGAAGTAGAGGGAGGAACAGATAAAAGGGTCAATTATCTAAATCTCCTCTTATAAACTGCAAAACATTTTTTCAAGATTGAAGGTAGTAAAAATATATTAGTGGCAAACAGCAAAGCCTCCTGATGCACTTAAAATAAAAAGCAAGGAGTCAGGCATAGTAAAGGAATGGATAAACACAGAATACACCATTGTGTTTTCAGGGTGGGTTAGCAGTGAGTAATTCTCATCCAAGGTATATCCAGGAGTTTCCTTCCTTACTATCTCTGGAAAAATTCCCACTTGGATTCCCCAGGTTGATTCAGATGTTGCTGAGTGTTTGAGTGCTGCTCATCTGGGTCAAGGAGGCTGACAGTTTTTAAAGCTCTCCCATCTACTTGTTACCAATGTTGTACGAGCTTGTTTTTCATTAGTGCTCTTTAAAATTCTCAGTTTTGCTGTTTTTTCACTTGAAAGTATCCTTGCTGTCTGAGAAGGTGGGGAGCAGGGAGTGTACCAAAGCTGGTCTGCCTTGGAGGCACCATGGGTGGAAAATCAACCTTGGGACCTGCTCCAGAGGTCACCGCTGGTCTTTGGGACTGCCACAAGGAGAGCAATTATCAGGCATTGCTAATTGATTATGAATTCTCAGCCATTGCCAAGGGCTCTGGTAGCAGCCCTCACTTGAGGAGGTGAATTGTCACCAAGCTTCACCATGCCCCTTCCTGCAGGAGCCTTTGGGATGTGAGGAGATTTGGCCCATGGGCTACAAAACCAAAACGTGTCACGACTTGGATGTTACCTTTGTCACAGGCAGGGAAGGAAAATGGGCCAAGCAGCTGATGTTGTCATTGGAAAGGGGGCAGGAGAGAGATCTGGGCAGCTGCTCAGCATGGCAGCTGTCCCTAGAAATAGTTCCTAGAAACAGTCCTCCCTGCAGCACAAAGAGAATAAGATGATGGTCAGGCAATGTGGATCTATCAGGAAGAAATTGTTCCAAGTCCATCTTTCTGTGGGTGTTCAGGGGAGAAGGAGATGGCACCATTGTGTATGACATTCTCATAAACAAGTGAGGAAGATGTGGCCTTGATGAGATAGGTATTAGGTGGGTGGAAAACTGGTTGCAGAGCCAGAAAATTAGTCAGAAGTTCACTGCCAGAAAGGGAGGTAATGGCAAATATGAACCTGAGCCTGTTGCTTTTGTTTCTGCTTATGGTTTGAAGGAGGGACGAGATTATTTGTGTTATTTGATGTGCAGCTGGGAGGGACTTGAGCACAACAGAGGCCAGATTTATAATTCAAAGGGACCAGAGAAGCAGTCTGGGAAAAGCCCATGATTTGAATTCCAGTCATGCTGGTGAGTGAAGGCAGCGGGTGCAGGGTCTCAGTGGAGCCAGGGAAATCATCCTGGCTTTGTTGGGAGCCAGGAAAAGCAATGGCTGGGAGGGTTTTGTGCTGCACTTCAGCACCAATGGGGTTTGGCTGGAGACAGTCCAAAGGGAGCTGTAAAAATAACAAGAGGTGCCTGGGATGTAACCTCTGCAGGAAAGCCAGAGGGGATGGTAAGAGGCACCGAGGAAATGCAGTGCATCCTTCAGCATGGGCCCCTGAGGAGGGAGAGGGTTCCCCTTTCTCCTTGCCAGGTAGGACAAGATGTGATGAACTTAAACTGCAGTTTAAGAGAGGATAAAGACATCTTTGTGCACTTTTTGAGGTACAGTCTGACACTTCCCTGGTAACACGCTTTGCCTTCTCCACTCCTGATTGCCTGTAAGCCTGGTTTAGCACAACATCTATTCCAGTAACTCACGTGGCTTTGGTGAATTAGCTACTTAACCCATGGGAATTGTACCATTATCTTCAGAAGAACTAGAAAAATAGAGTGCATTTATAAGGTTTTTATTGTTTTCACCCCACCATCAGCATTCCATTTAAGAACATCAAAAGATTAAAAAAACAGATAGAGACATCTGCCAGCATCTCTGGAGATGAGTGTTGCACTTCTAATCCAGGCCCAGCCTTTGGAGCTTCTCCATGCCTTCACAAAACAGAGGAATTTTTTTTTTTTTGTATTTAAGAGCCATCTAAAGATCCTTTTACTGTGTTTAAACAGAGACCTGTGTCAGCACAGTTAAAAAATGCTGGCACTTATTCTGCACAGATTAAAGATGATAAATTACCCTTTGCTGCTTGGGCCCCATTTACAGCTTCTATTTACACACAAGGTTGTGTAACACTCCGAGGCAGTTGCAGGGACGTGGAGCAAAGTCCGGGTGCAGGCTGGATTTTCCCCTTCAGCACTTTTCATTCCTTTTCTAGCCCTGAGAGAAGAGCTGCAGGGAGCAGCCTGTCCCCTCCTGCACCCTCCCAGCATGGCTTCACCCATGAGGAGTTTGCTCACTGACCTTGACAGATACGTCCAGTCATTCCGCCTCTTCCTGGAGAGGTCCACTGAGCACCAGAGCATGCAGGAGTTCGTGGAGAGGCAGCTGCCGGACGTGATAGCCAGGTAACACCGAGGTGGCCACCCTGGTGACAGCCAGGGCCACGGTCCCACAGGAGTGCTGGCCTCGGGGATTGCCTGGGAGAGGCAGATTGCTTTTCCCTGCCCTGTCTGTTGGCCTCTGATAGGGCTTGGCTGGAGATTCCATTTGCACACACGGCTCTGGATGGTGGCTCTCCGGGATGGAGGCTGCCCAGCCAGGAGGAGATAAGGCTGCATTGTTTCCTTGCACACAAACACAGCTGGCCCTGAATCAGCTCTGAAATGCTGTAGCAGATGCTACATTCTAGCATCAAACTTGATTGAAAGCAGCTTTTTAAAAGTGAGCTTTTCAGGTAATATTTAGGGTTTCTCTGGGATGGCTGGATCATGCTCCTGCTTTGCCTGCCAGTGTGTGTCCTTTGCTGGACCCCTCACTTTGCAGGCTGGCTTGGGAGCAGGCAGCCAGCATCAAATCCTGGCTCTGGGGAGGCTCTTCTCAGGGCTCAGGGCTTCATGGCTCTGCCAAAGCCTCACTCAGGGATTTTAGGAGCATTACACTCTCCCCTCGCCCTCCCCATTTTGCATAATGCAAAACTTCTACAAATAATTTTTAAGCTGCTGGTCCAGCCCCAGAGGGCTCTCTGTTCCTCAGAGCACAGACACAGAGAAGGCGTGTACTTGCTTCTGCTTGTATTGCTTCATAATAAAAGCACAATTCCACCTCTACAAATTGCCAAAATAATTGGAAATCATGAATGTCCAAAGGGTAAGAGTTTTGAATCTGATCCCTCCTGCCCACTCGCAGGCATGCCTGTGTACACACACATTACATTTGGGTTTTGCCCTGCAAATTTTAGTCTTAATGGGATCTCCAGTGTCTCACATCATGCATGGAAGCCTCTCTACTGGGCAGCTTTCCTAAAATGTATAAATAATGTTTTTCAGTATTGGAAATGGGAAGTCTACAATCAATGTTCTAAGTGTTGGTGGTGGAGCAGGTATGTATGGATTTCAATATTGATATGTTTTTTCCTAATTGTTTTTTTTTTTTTAAGAATAGAGGACTAAAAATTGCAAAATGAGCAGAATGGGAAATAAGTCTTTCTTTGATAAGTCAGCTCCAGGGGACAGGTGGTGTTAATTGGTGTGTGACCACATCATCTGAAAACAGCTTGTGTCTCCCCACTCTGATTCCTCTATGTCCTCCACAAAAACCTCTCCTTTTACACCATCACTCCTCAAAGGTAGAGAGAAACTTTAACTGCTCATAGGGTTTCTATACAAAACCAAACCAAGACAAAACAAAACAAAAGCAGCAAAAAACCCCACCCAAACCCCAAACAAAATAATGTCTTAGATTCCTCAGAATACTGCATTTTTACCTGCATTACAATATTCTCCTCTGTAATTTTATTGAGGTGATAACTCCCATCACTGCTATGTAAGAGCCATGGCTGAACTCTGCCTTGGCTGTATTTGCTGACCACCATCAGTGTACGAGCTCCTCCTGGAGCTACTGACCCCCAAAACACTGGAGCTGAGCATAAGCTCCAGAAGAAATCCAGAAGAAATCACAAATAAGAGGTCTTTTATCTGACATTCACTGAGTGGAAAAACAATACCAGTAAGATCAAGTGGCTTCTTTTCATTAAATTCTTGCTGAAGTGCCCCCATAATTAAAACCTATGTTTCCTTCTCTGCCCATTAAGTCACCACACTTAAATTTTATATGAACAGTTAATCTAGTTTAAATGCTGTAGTCATACCATCACCAAAGACTAACCTCAGTTTTGTCAGTCTCTCCTCCATAAAGTAATTGTATGTAAATGGTTGGCATTAGTTATAAAACGGACAGTGTGACAGAGCAGGAACATTGCTCTCCAAAGGAAACCATTCTTTGGAAAAAGGAGAAAGAAGGAAAGAAAGAAGAGGAAAGAAGGAAAGAAAGAAGAGGAAAGAAGGAAAGAAAGAAGAGGAAAGAAGGAAAGAAAGAAGAGGAAAGAAGGAAAGAAAGAAGAGGAAAGAAGGAAAGAAAGAAGAGGAAAGAAGGAAAGAAAGAAGAGGAAAGAAGGAAAGAAAGAAGAGGAAAGAAGGAAAGAAAGAAGAGGAAAGAAGGAAAGAAAGAAGAGGGAGGGAAGGAAGGAAGGAAGGAAGGAAGAAAAAGAAAGAAAGAAAAAGAAAGAAAGAAAGAAAGAAAGTTTGTTTTTAACAGGAACACTTTACTTAGTGCAGGACTTCACTCCCTGGCCAGAGACAGTCCAGCTTGCCATCAATCAATACATTGCTCTATGATGTCAAAACCCCCAAATCACCCAACCCCATCTGCTCCCTGGCTGGTTCTCAGCACGGGCCAGGAGGGAGCCGATCCCCAGATCCCTCAGCCGACCCTGGCTGCTGTGGGAGGGCAGTGATGGAGCTGCTGCCCTGACCCACCCGCCCCTGCGCTTCGCAGGGAGGAGGCACGGAAGGAAAGCGTTTCCTCTGCGCTTTTCCACCTCGGGAGACAAGAACCCATTAACTGCAGCATCCCATCCCATTACCCATCCCATGCCATTACATCCCATCCCATTACACCCGCCCGAGCTCCGCGCCTGCCTTCGCCGCTGCCTTATTACGGTCACACTCCAGCGCGCCGCACTCTGTACCTTTAAAAACCATAAAAGTCATCAGCGCTGCTACTAACTAGCAACTGGGCTATAAACCATCCCGTTACGTAAAATGTTTAATTAGAAACTTAATGGCGAACATAGTGGTAGCCTTTAAAAGGTAATTGTGTTGGAGAGTTTAAATATTCGGATAGCCTAATTGCCAAATTGTTGATAATGCAAGCTGCCACCGATCTGAGTGTAAAATGCCTCGGGACACTTGTTTGCATATAAAAGAGCTAAGTGAAGTCATTTAAGGCTGTGGATTAAATTATGAATCAAAGGGGTGGTTTTTTTGGTTAAAAACAGTACAAGGGTGATTTGGCCACACAAGAGCAGAAGGGAATATTTTAACCTATTTGCATATGAAAATACAAAATTCAGTATTTTTTTTTTTTTAAATCAAGACCTGCACAGCCTTGTCAAAGGACTTTTCATGTTATGGAAAGTTGGTAAAGCAACCAAAAATCAAACTGTTGCAGTAGTTCATTACAAATTCTGTGCTCCCAAATTTTACCATGGCAGACTACAGAGTACAGGGTGACAGCAGAGCTGCAGCTCTTTCTGCTGCCTCAGAAATTCAATTTCCCTCCCTCAAAGAACGTGCTTCCAGAGATGCCAGGTGAATGTTGGTGTTGCTGGTTGCTGTAAAAAAGACATGTAAGTCTGAGAAAATGCAACTCTTCCTCACTTTGTATATGATGTCCTCTGGGCGCTAATGAGCAATTTAGTGCCCAGTGTTTTCCTTTTGTTCCTCAAATATTCTGCACGATGGAGCTAATGCTGAAGTGGTGGGAGTCCAAGGCCCTGGAAATGATGAGGGTGGGCAGAAGCTGTGCAGCTCCTCCTTCCACAGCCCCTCAGCAAGGGCCTGTCTGGCCAGCAGGGTGGTCTTCCATTCACTGCAAAAGTTTATTCATTTGTAGGGAATTTTATAACATGGAGTTTTGTGCAAGCACAAGTAAATCTTCCAGGACAAAGCTCAATATTTACTTGTAACACAACCCCTGGATCTATTATTCACTGTAGTTACCCTCTGTTTCACTCTTTCTTACCTTAATTTATTCTGCTGTTATTTTTTCCATCTAAAATCTATCCAAGCACAACAAGCAGAGATTGGAGAAAGTTGAGCAAGCCAGCAGGATATTGTCCCTGGACCCATGCCTCAGTCAGAAATATCATCCCCCTGAGCTTCCTACACTGCAGATGGGGTGAGATGGCTGAGAATGATGGAGCTATTTTTAAATTTTGAAATCATGGATCTACCGGTACATCCATCAATAAAATAATTACAGCTGGCCTGAGCAGTGTTTGGAGAGAAATCTTCCTCAAGAAAAACATGAAATACAGGAATCTCTAGGGTATTCTGTAAACAAGGGTTAGCTAAACACAAATGGTATGTGCTCTATTCATCATTCTTTTGGGAAAAGTCACAGCACACTAAAGACAAACAGATATGAGTATTGTCTCTGATTCCAGTGTAAACACATATTCCCTTTCCCTCCCCCACATGACCTTGTAACCAGTGAGGTGCCTGGCTAAAAATGCTCCTACTGACTCCTAAGAAGTCCTGCCAAGTTTGCTGGTGACTTGGAACCATCAGAACTGGCACCGTGAGAGTCGTGTAGGATCTCCCCCTCGAGGTTAGACCATGTCCAGAAAAAGAGAGGTCAGGCATGGATGTGTCAGGTTTTCCCTTGGCCCTGGTGGTGCCAGTCAGAGGGGAGAAATTAAGAGAGTGGGACTGATATTTACATTTTTCTCAAATCCTAGAGCTCAATCTTCAGTCACAACCTGCTGAGAATACAAAGCAGCTGCTTGGACCTGTGTGGTGCAACTGTACATAAATGGCAGAAATCAATGTGCCAGGCTGGGGGTGTGATGGTGGTGGAGATTTCCTTTGTCTGAGCCTTGTTTTCATTCTCTGTTTTCTGTCTCCTGCTTCTTTAGGTGAGATGGACTTGCAGATCCTCTCAAAAATACGAGCCAGATATCCCGGGGTCACCATCAACAACGATGTGATAGAGCCAAGTGCTGACCAAATCTCCAAGTACAAAGGTATTTTTGCATTAAATAGATTAAATTTACATTAGTTATTTTACATGCATTAAAAAGTATTGAAAGCTGGATGACCCTATGTTCAAATGCCTTCTTGTCGGAACTGTCTCTTAAAAAATTCAAAGTTCCATGCTTTTTTGCCATCATTGCTTCTCAACAATGTTCACTCCCATAAAAATCTTAGTCTCTCACACTGCAAAGAGCTCTGCATGGCAAATGCTTGGCTAGACAGACTTTAAAAGCTAAACAAGGTGGGAAGTGATGGGTGATTGTATGGGAATGGAGTGAAATCCCTGCATTTCAGAAGATTTCCACTTCAACTTGTGTTGAATCAGGATCCCTCCTCAGCATCAAAGGGAAAATTTTAGTGTCTCATGGTAATTCTCTCACATCTTAAAAATCGTTTCCAACAAATACCTAAACCTCACAGTGGGGCACTAAATTAGTAACCAGGCTTTGAATTAGAAAACATGGAAAAGAAAGCAGGAGTGATAGGAAAGACTTTTGCAGTTGTGCTCTGAGGCTCAGAGCTTCTTTCCTTCCCCCAGCCCAAAGGTCTAAGCAGCATTCATGAAGGAAAATGGAACATTTCTGAGGAGGACTGAGTGTTAACGAGGGTACTTTGATCAAATTGCCCTCCAAAGTGAGCATTTAATAGCAGGGTTTGATTATCACTGGATTGGAGCCTACCAGGATTCACCTCCAGGTTGAGGGAGGTGCCACCAGCCCTGAGCAGAGCACACCTGGCTGGAGAGCCACCCTGAATGGATGTGACAGCAAGGAATGAACCTCATCAGCTGAGTCTCTTGCTGGAAATGCTCCAAACCATAGTAAATACCAGGCTGTAAAACCACACTGTAAATCTCCAACCTTGCTCTTGCTTAAGTCCTTAAAAATGAAGCATTCCCAGTGTGAATCAGCTTGTGGAAGTCAAAGGAAAAAAAACAAAAAAGCAGTGAGATAGCTCAGAATCACTGGAAGCACCAAAGGCTCCCAGGAAAAAAACTGATTTTTTAATATCTTTCTCAATTTAACAAAGACCTGATCTTTTAAAAGATGCCTTGTGCAAAATCCCTGGTGCTCTTATGTTGCTGCAGGCTGAAATGGTGAAGGGTGGGCAACACAGCATCTTCTCTGTTTGTAAGACAGTTTGTGCACTTGACCAAAGAATTTCTGCCCTGTCTGGGCTATGCTGGACTGGATTTGCTCTGAATCTTCCCAGTGGTCCCACCATCTACCACCAATTAACTGGCAGTCCTATCCTACTGCAGTGAGCTTCTTTCCAGAAGAAAGTTAAAGAAAATATAAAATGTTGTCCTTATTTTAAGTTTTATGCTTAACTAGAAATTAAATATTCATCTGAATTTCTTTCTTTAAACTCTCTTATTTGGTAATTAATCATGTCCCCAGTAGCTACCATTAATTAGGTTTCTGAGGCCTAAGATTTTCTGCAGAGAGTTAGAAACATTATCTGCACCTCTGAGGATTCAGTAGTTATGTTTTCTGCCTCACCAAATGCTTTCTCCATGGGAAGGAGAAGCCAAGCTAAGAGAAACTCCTTACTGGGATGTGCAGTGATGCCAAGCTCAGGTTTCTCTTAGGCTGTGGCATGTGATGGAGGCTTTCCTCAAAGCCTCATAGACAGGCTGTGCCTTTCCTTCACTCCTGGTGGAATCCCTTGGTGGCCATGGTTGGAATGTTGGTGGCCCCACAACCGAGCTGCACCACCAGTGCACAGCTGCAGGCAGCCCAGGTGTGATGGCACCCATCAGGTACACAACCAGCTTCTGACTGGGAAAAGAATCTGGGGTGAACCCAGGGGAAAAGGTAGGAAAACTTTTCATGATGGATTGAGATGAATATTTAGGCATTTAGAATTTTATATTTAGAAATATTACCAATATTTAGAAATTTACCACAATCCCATAATGAATTTGCACTTCCTAGGATTTGGACTTCGAAGGCCCAGCCTGGAAAGCAGTTCAGTTTTCTTCCCAGCTCCTCCTTGCAGACAGACCAACAATTAAACTGAACCAGATTGCCCCAGATTATTGGTGAGGGGATAAGAGCTGCTTCTGAGTTTAGAACAGCAAATTAAATCTGAGCTGCCAGTGGCTGATAAATGGAAGCTAACAGAGTAACAGTGGCAGCAGCTGAAAGGGGTGGCCCATTTCCAGCCACAGAAGAGAGGAGATAAGCACTGATGGAGCATTTCTCATCTGCCTGATGGGGGACATGTCCAAATCAGAGCCCAGAAGGAGGAACACTGTCCTTAGTGGTGTAAAGGCACTGGTCTTAGCAAACTGTGCTGTTCTGAACATGTGTTCTGTAGCTAAGGCTCAGCCTGCCTTTGGGCCATGTAAGGTTTAAATTGATGCTAGCTCCAGTGAAGCACAGGAACTGAATCAGGGCCTGCTTTGTCCTGGAGCAATCCTGAGTGCCAGGCAGCAACACAGTGAGATGAGCTCCATATGCCAGCAGATGGACATTAGTATTCCCTACATTATGGAATCATCTCTCAGTTTTGCTCCCATAAAAACAAAGGGGATGCAGCGATGAGCCAGGCCCTCAGTGTAACTTATTCTTTGAATCCACTTCTCCAAATTTCTGTTTTCCTCAGTTGGTGATGTGCATTGTATTGAGGTCTGAAGACACTCCATATGTCACTCCTTAAAGCTCTTTGCTTTAAAACACTGTCATCCCTTTTGCCTGAAGCAGTTCTGAAAAATTCTTTCAACACAGAAGCCACTGAATGTCAAGAGAAGGGTCCTTGCTTTTGGAACAAAGCTCATTCCCTCTCCTGCCATCCCAGTTACACAAATTTAGAAGAATACATTTGCTTCTTCTGCTCTTCTCAACCTTTTAATTGTGCTTCTCTTCTCAAGAAGAGAAGCTGCTTTAATCCGTCCTTGAGCACCTGTTTTTATTTGGGGAAAATCCTCCACCATTAGGTTTCTGAGGCCTAAGATTTTCTGCAGAGAATTAGAAACATTATCTGCACCTCTGAGGATTCAGTAGTTATGTTTTCTGCCTACCAAATGCTTTCTCCATGGGAAGGAGAAGCCAAGCTCACGAGAGAAACTCCTTACTGGGATGTGCAGTGCAGGTTGAGCCTGACTCCTGCTCAACCATGTGGTTTTGTGTGGCACATAAGTGCTGGGGCCATCAGTCCTCCTATTCACCATGAAATGTGCTGCTCGTGGCCTCATAACAATCTGTCCCAGTCAACATCTTTTAATTCAGCTTGAGTCAGTCATGGGGAAGAAATCACTTTTTTTTTTAGCTCACGTAAACACCAGAGGAGCCCAAATGAGGGAGCAAAGGGAAAAGCAACAGACTCTTTTAAGATTTTGTCCTATAAAGCCTCTACAGCCTTCTCCTCACATATGGGCTCAAGGTTTAAGATATTCCACTGTTGTGTTAAACTGGTACCAAAACTCCCTACCTAAACAGGGCTTTTGGATGTATTAAAGCTCTGAGTGGAAATCAGCCCCATATTTGCAATTGAGATAACTCTGTCCTGCCTTCTTCTCTATTTCAGAGCGTGTGGCTCAGGCATCAAACCTCGAGAACATAAAGTTTACCTGGCACAAGGAGACAGCTAATGAATATGAAAGTCGAATGAATGCAGAAAAGAAGACTAAAAAATGGGACTTCATTCACATGATCCAGGTAAGAGTCTCTGCAAAGTAAATGCTGCCAAAGACTCAGCTGTTGAAAGTATGCATGAAGAATGTGACCTCATTATCCACTCTTGGGGAAAAAAAGGTGAGTTTACTTCCCAGTAATTTGAAGTGCTTTAGCATAAATGAACTGCAAAAATGAAAAGCAGCTTTGAGCACAGTAGTCCTATTAACCAGGCTGTGGGTGGCAGTCAACTAAGAATACATTTTAGCTAGTGTCTTCAAAAGCTCCTTGTCCTCTCCATGAAATTGCCTTTGTATTTCCAAGTTCACTGAAGCCTTCACTGAAGAAAGGCAAATCTCTTTATCTCAGGTTGATGAATCACATGAGCTCAGACCTGGCAGTGCCAGAGAGCAGGCAGGGCATGACGGCCCTGAGCCTGCCGTGGGAGCCCACTGCCCACACCTTGCTAATGTGCCTCATTGTCCCTGCTTTTCTGTCAGGATTGCCTCCATTTGGTCCCTTTTAACAGTGTTATAATAGCCACCAGGATGGCACTGTATGTCTCTAAGCGTCTCTGCTTTTCCCAGATGCTCTACTATGTGAAAGATATCCCAGCAACTCTCCGGTATTTCCACAGCCTCCTGGAGTCGCAGGCGAAGCTCCTCATTATCCTGGTGTCAGGTGAGAGCTGCTCCACCAGCACTGCTCAGTCAGGAGAGGGCTCTGAGGACCTTTGGGGCTCCTGTGTGTAGCACAGGCCACAGAGGTGAACAGATATCCCCTGAAACCTGCCCACTGTCTGTGTCTGTGTGGGTCAGAAAGACCGAGGATTTATGAGCCAAAACCCCCATATCATGGGCACAAAACATCTCTCACTGCCCTTCCCCATCCTACAGCCTGTCCAGTGATGGATGGCAGCAGAGGCCCTGCAGCAGGAGAGGCTCCATCCTGCAACTCTCACTCACAGGAGCCCCTTCAGCCTCTGCTGTGTGCTGGAAAAGGCTTTTCAGGCTGGGCACTGCATTTTCGCTCTCCCAGAGACTTGTGGCATTAAGCAAATGGCTACGGGGGGCTCAGAAGTGCCATGCAGCAGGTGTTGGAGCACATATGGTTCATTTTCTTTTCAAACTGCCCATTTCCTTAATATCATCATTTTGGGTACAAAACAGTGTTCTCAGGCTGTTTCAGATCTCGCAGAGATGCTCTGTGGTCAATCCAGCAGGAAAATGTTGGAGCAGAGTAAATGACAACCTTTTAATACTGGGCAAGGTATACCAGAGACAGTGCAGTGGTGGAGTCTAATTTGACTCTAGAAAGCCTTTAATTTGCCTCAAAAGCTATGGAAATTTCAGCTGTGTAAACACTCACATCTAGCAGCTCTGAAAGCTCTCTTAAGCATTATTTGTTCAGAGGTTTAAGCTTAATTTCTCATTGAATTTGGCCACCTCTGCAAACGTGATGAAGTTCCTTTTATTTTGTTCATGAAGAATCCACTATGAAGTGACACTTCTGACCTGAATTTATTCAACTACTTTTTTTCCCCAAATGTTTTTGGTTTGAAGTGTTTTCAAGCAGTTTACAACAAGAAATCTGTATCTGAAATTATTTTTAAAAACCTGTTCATGTTCTTTGGCTGAATGAGAATAGATTGTACTATCAGACTATTGCTGATTACCTGCATATAGTTAATTAAAACTCTTTTCCAGTTGCTTAACCTGTCCCTTTGGATATTCATAAAATGTGAATACAGGAAAGAATGTGTGCCTATTCAAAATTAAAATGATTAACGTTCTGAGTTCATGAGAAGTATTTGAAGTCCTCTCTGGGCCAGATGACTGTGTTTTCTGATGGAGCAGAAATTGCTGGGGGCGACAAAAAAGTGGGAGAGAGGAGCAGGACTCAGAACAGCAGAGAGGAAAAGAAGGGGAAAACCTTGAGGAAAGCAAGAGAATAGAGAAGGGAAGGAAGAAGTGCCATGAAAATGAGCGCTGAAGCAAAAGGAGTTACTGAAAGATCATCAGAACAAAGCTCATTTCACAAAAGGTAATGTCATCCCCAACACAAACACATCAGGGTGTGTTAATTAAAAGCCAGCCTGGGAGCAGGGCTGGTAGGAGAGGGCTGGGGTCAGTCGGTGGAGGTTGCAGCAGGATGTGCAGGGGCTGTGGCTCTGCTGCCCCCGCCTTGCAAACAAAAGCAGAGCCATATGCTGAGCCTTGCGAGAGCCATTGCAGTAATGCTGCGTTCAGGTAGGGGATAATTGCTCGGCTCCGAGATGGCACTGAGTCACACAACACTGACACCAGCACATTTCCTGCAATTAGTGCTCTGCATTCAGTTTCCACCAGGTGAAAGAAAATATTGCCTCTCTTCTAAACACCAAACTGTTTATTTGACTATAAATAACTGTTTGCAGATAAAGCAACTGCAAAACGATGAGTAACTGGTTTTAGTACCTAGGGAGAATTATTGTTGTAACTTTCAAGAGCTGCTCATTAAGCTCAAAGTTATTTTCATCCTGTCCAGTCATTCTGAGTAATCCTTCTAAAAATTATTTACAGTAGAAATACCAAATCAGAGATCCAGGCTGGGGGAAAATAAAGATGTGAAGATGTATGTGGGGACTTTTCAACTTACCCAGCTGGTTTGCTTTATAAAACGTCTCTTGAGAAGAGGTACACAAGTGTGAGCTGCTCTGGCCTCAGCTGGAGGCTCAAGGAGGGGTGCTGGAGCTCCAGGGTAGGTGCCCACCCACTCCTGCAGCCCCCAAACCTGAGGAACAGAAGCAGGGAGGCAGCCAACTCCACCGTGCCCCAGGACACGTCCCAGCTCTGGAAAGATCCCACTTGCAATGATGACAACTGCTAAAAAGCCCAGACAATCAAAACTGCTTTCAAATCGTGTTTTTCCTTAACTCTGAGTGTTTTTCTGGTGGTTTATCTCTTAGGAAAGAGCGGCTGGGAGACGCTGTGGAAGAAGTATGGGCCTTCCTTCCCTTTGGAAGATCTTTGCTCTTATGTTTCCTCTGCTGATTTGCCAAGGATGCTGGATTCAGCTGGGCTGAAGTACCAGCTCTACGAGCTCCCATCCCACATGGACATAACGAGCTGCTTTATTGAAGGGGACAAAGACGGGGAGCTCCTGCTGGATTTCCTGACAGAAACACTTGACTTTGCTAAAACTGCCCCTCCTGAACTAAAGTGTCAGGTAATGGAGGAGTTAAGAAAGCCTGGGTGCAGTGAAATCAGAGATGGGAAAGTATTTTTCAATAACAACCTGGGTGTAATAGTGATTGAGCCATGAGTTAACCTCTTCTTCTTGATCCAAAGCAAAGAGATACAAACTGTTAACAGCTGAAATGCATTTTTTCATCTTTTATAAATGGCTTCATTTACTTTAGCACTGATAATAATTTTTGGAACTTGTTAAGAAATCAGTATTAACATCTGTTTTTATAAGTGAGCTTTAATACTGGATTAATTCTACACTAATCTATGAATGTGTAACTCACTAGGCAGTAAATTGTGCTTTATCATACAGATGTTGTGTAATCAGCTATAATTCAGACCATCCACTCAGGCACTGCAGAAACCTAACCATTTCCTAAGGAATAATCCAGAACTACATGTGGTTCCACCATCTTCATTTAAAAACTCTCTACAGACTAAACAAGCAAACTGCAGTTTCTTGGTGCAGCTGGCAGGAGTGCAGGCTCAGGATGACCAGCCTTTGGGTGGATCTTTGATGGGATTTCTTGAGCTTGTGACTTAGATCTCATACCTGCAGCTACTCTGAAGGTGGCCTCACACCTGCATGTTCAATGGCTGCCTGCTCCTGCCTCTGCAGGCATCTCCATTTCTGTATTTTTACTTTATGATGCATCTGCAGAACAAATTGTGTGCCAGGTCCATAGTGGCACTGCAGGAGGGAAGATGGTTGAGGCACAGGGTTGTGTAGAAGTGTGGGTTCAGCTAAGAAGTAAACAAGAAGCCCTTTGTCTCCCTGAAAAGGAAAGAGGCTCAGAAGTTCTCTCCTTAATGGGTTTAAAAGACATCTTATAGGACCAAAGGGACATCACACAAATTTGGGGACAGCTAATTGGACAAA
>VXBC01012404.1:682049-811622 GCA_013399945.1 Ploceus nigricollis
AAGATAGCTGGGCTATCAGGGAGTTGCTACAAATCTCTGGACCTGAAGAGACACATGTAGCAGGGTTGGTAACAACTGTCCTGGAGAGGTGGGTTTCAGTGGTGAGCCCTGATGCAAAGTCTTTGTTAGGAATCAGCTGCTGCAGGTCACACAGAGCTTTTTTTGTGTTTTTAATTAACCACACAATGCTTCTGGTCCCAGCCTTCCCCTGGCCTGTGAGCTTTGTAATAAGGAAAATGTAAAAATAAACTCTGATACCAAAATGACTGGTTCCAGTAGCATTTTTTTTTTCATTTTCAATGGCATTGTGTCAGGTAAATCTATACAAGGTATTCAGCAAGAAGGGGTTTCACCTCCTCAGCCTCTTCTCCATGTGAGGCTGTTGTGGTTGATGCATTTGTTTTGCTAAATGATTTTATAGTTTTCAGAACTGCCTTCTCTCTACAAGGCACAATACATGGTGGAATACAACAGAGTCGCTTGAATGGATTTAACAGCCTGAATACTCAATTTATCCCCTGAGACAGGTGTGATTTCTGCCATTGAAATAATTTGATTCAGTGTTGAAATGGTTTGCTTTAGGTAATACTTTAGCTGAAAGGAATTATGTTTTATTTTTGCACACACATTTCTGATACAATATAGATTATTAATAATTTGATTTCAAGAGATCATATTGGGCGTAATAGCTGTTTATATTTTTAGGGCAAGTTATTTGAAACACAAATTTCTCCTGGTGCTCAAATGTTAATTCTGGTGGATTTTAGAATGTTTCCATGATAATCCTCTGTTGGACAGAAGAAAATCTATTACCACTTCACCCAGTTCTCCTGCACAGGCTCCTGCATTAGAAGACCTCAGTGTGTCTGTGAGCTGCTGTGGTCACATGCCAGAGCAGGAATGAAAGAAAATGTCCCATTAGAACAGATTGCTGCACACATTTCTAATGGGAAACAAATTAAAGTTACATTTATTCTCGTGGCTCTTTTGGGCTGTCAGTGACCTTTTCTAAATGGTACTTGCAAAGCAGGTGACTGCTGAATATTGCCACATCAACTCTGTCAGGGGTGAGATATCTCAGGGAGCCACAGAAATGCCAGAACAAAACCAAAAAAACACTAATCCAGCAACAAAACCCAGCAATAAGATGTCCTTGAAGATCCTGCTGTTTTATTGTTTATCAGACTTTAAAAAAAAACCCAAAAACAACAAAATGAGAAAAAAGGGTTTTAGCAGTTTTGGGGGAGGCTTGGTCTGAAAATGTGGGAGAGAGTTGGAAAGATGAGAAGCAGCAGAGCTGATCTAGAGAGTACAGAGGAGGATTTGACCACACACACAAAAAAAATATTCAGTGTGAATGCACGGAGAGCTTCTTCCCCTGTTTTGCTTCTGAGGAGAATTTCATTAAAAACTGGGAGAGGGGAAAATACATTAGGAATTTCTTTCTATCTTGCAACAGTTTGTGTTAAGGGACTGGGGAAAAACTGAATCAGCAGAGCACCCTTAAGGGATAAATTAGTTTTAATTTTAAATTTGTGACACATTCACACATTTTCAAGAAGCGAGTACTTTAAGTATTATTTAGAAGGAAATGAATGTGAGGCAGCACAATTTTATGCTCATTTTACCATAAAAACCGAAAGACATTTTGTAAATCTCTCAAACAACTTCCTAATAGAGTGGAGAACCACATTTTCATGTGAGAATCACCCTAAATTGTGCAGTGAGACACTGCTGTTCCACAGCAGGGTTGGGAAGTAGTTTGTCCATGGACTGGCATTTGCACAGCAGTCTGTGCCAGGGCCTCATCACCCTTAGGAATTTCTTTCTAATCTCTAATCTAAATCTGCCCCCTGTCAGTTTGAAGCCATTCCCTTTATGCTCTCACTAAAAACCTTGTAAAAAGGTCAAACCCCAATTCCATATTTTCCTGGCTTGCACCCCTAAAAGACTAATTTGTAGGCTTTTTACAAAGGTTCATTGAGAGCAATGCTATTAAACCAGCACAATACTGATTGGATCAAGTTTGGCTTCAGGATACCTGTATTAAAAATATACCAGGAATGATCCTGAAAGCTCTTCATGCATTGGTATCCCTTTCTGGCTAAATATATGTTTTAGATATGAAATGTGACCCTGGGTAAATGCAATCCTTAATATTGCATGTCCATGTTTTTCTCAAAGATGGCTCTGAGCAGTGCTTGTTTTTAAATTGGGAGACTTTTCTTTTTCTTTTCATTTCATGAGCACATAAACCCAGAATATACAGATTCTAACACAGTTACAGGAGAAAAAAGCTGGAAGGAGGGAGGGAGGAGGAGGAAGAGGAGGGAGTCTTTTGAAACAACAGGCAAACACCTGGGCCTGTGTCCCTCTGATAAGTAAAGGAGAGCTTGTGGCTCTGATGCTGTGTCAGGTGATTTATTTCCCAAAGGAATTCCCGGGGGAGGTTTGCTGTGCAGGGAAGGGAATGGCCCCATGTCCATGAGCGAGGCACGGCTTTGGAGCGATGCCTCAAAGGCTGGGGGGAAGGAACCACACCGGGGAGGAAAAGGCTGACCCCCTGCAAAGAGCCCAGGCTTCGTGCACGTGTCCCTGCACATCAAACACATCTGCCCAAGCAGCTTCAGGGCTGTTACTTTAAATCATACACAGAAAAATATTCTCACTGCTCCGTTAATTACCACAGCAAATTGAACAAATGTGCTCACAGCTCGGCTGCTGTCACCACTCCTGCATTGGGGTAATTCATGCTTGCAGCCCATGATAGGATTTTTAATGTCATTACACAGTAGGGCAAAGTCTTCATTTTTAATAAAAATACAAATGCTAAAATGAAACGGATTAATATCTAATTTTACATCTTCATTTACATGATGTGCAAAATTATCTTAAATATTTGTTATGGATGGAGTGGCTTTCCACCAATTTAGGCTTTTTTTTTTTTTTTTTCATACTGGAGAATGTTAACAGAAATTGTAGCATAAATCATTGCCTTGTAGAGTACCAGAAGGTGCATATAAAAACCCATATCTTTACTGCACATATTTCCCATTAACCATAATCTATTAGTAATTGAAGTTCATTACAAATTCTTGTAGACTTTATTGCTATCATGCTGCATGACATAGTGAACCTGGCTTGCATAACAAGAAGTCCTTGCTGGGAAATATCCTATTAACAATGACAGTGCATTTGTCATTGTGATAATAAATCCAAAGCTGCCTGTAGATTATAAATTATTGCGGCACCATTTCCACTGTTGTAGTTTAAAAGTTTTGTCAGCACTTCCATTTTTCCCCCTCTTTATGGGCAGTTATAACTTGACCATAAGAATCTGTAGCAAGCTGAATCCCATCTCACAGGGTCTCACTCTCAGAGAGTGTTTCTTCCCCCAGTGAGATTCATATTTCATCCATATGAAAACCTTTGAGGCAGAAGCTGTGTTTGTGACAGATTTTTAGGTTCTGCATTTGCACAGATTTTAATTGGAAAGCCCAGGCCATTTGACAAGTAATTTGTCCATGATATTTTTAAAGATTGTGGGAAAATTAAAAAATTCAGCAAGACAAAAAGACGGGAGCTTGGCTGAGCTGAGCGTTCGCTGGTTCAGCACCTGAAAGAGCTTCTGTCCTTATCTCCAGGTGCCAGAGACTTTGGGGAGCCATTGGGTAAACCCTGCTTCTCTTCAAAGGAGAAACTGGAGAGAAATGATTCTCCCCATAGGCCTCACAAAGGTGTTTTGAGGATTAATTACTAACACAGAAATCCAGGCATGCACTCCAGTCATCCTTCATCATGTCTGCGCGATTCTTTCAGCTCCATGTAGGTTTTAAGTGTTATTAAAAGAAAATTGCTATAGAGTTGAACTTTAAGTGTTAATTATGACTCGAGATATAAATGACATCAGGTCAAATCTTTCACAGTTTAACTCCCTAATTGACTTCAGCTCTCTGCACCAAGGGATATCTCTCTAGCTGAATGCATCTGTCTATCACATTTCTCAAGTGCCTATAGCAATGCATCCAATTAGCTGGACGTGGCCATTATGCCTCAACAGCTCCTAAATAGTGCAGGATGCAGCCTTCATCTCCCTGAAATAATCAAGAAAACTTTACCTCTCACCAGGCCAGGTTTTCACATCATCCTGCAATACATGCTCTAAGTACTGTTTGCAGGTGTGGATAACGGATTCTGAAGTAAATATGATCATTTTCTTTTCACATCAATAATGTCCTTCATCTCACAATGCCCCAAATTTCTTTAAAATCTTGATATGCAAAATCACTTTGCTGCACCTCAGTGGTAAGTGGTCTCCTGTGTGAAATTCAGCAGCTGTTGGATCGTCCATGGCACCATTTCCCAGCGATTTCTGGCAGGATGAGGAAGAGGAAGTTGGCAGTCAAATGCTGAGGAGAAGAAAGCAATTTCCTTGGCTGGTACTGAGCAGGGGCACGAGCACTCTGGCCAAAACTGTAATCAGCTTCCCCTCTTCCTTGGCAGGAGAGTGGTGGGACATTGGGCTGGGACATGGGGTTGGCTCAGGGTGAAGCCCTGGCACATCCAGGCTGGTGGTGGGGACAAGGATGTCTGCCATGGATGGGCTTGGCAGCAGCTTTGTGTGGGAGGGTCCTGGTGCTGCCCAGCAGAGTTGATGTGGAAGGCAGGGATGGATCTGATGGGTGTAAGGGGAAAGAAGGCGTCTCCCCTTTTTGCTTTAATGGGAAGCAAATTGCTCTTTGAACTCACAGATGGATGTGAACCCAACAGAGTACCCAGTGAGTGTGTGGTACTGTGTGAATCAGGATGGTGCTTTGTTCAAGAGTGGTGAATAGCTCTAAAAAAATTACCAGAATAAAAATTGTTGCAATGTATTGCAGATTTCTTACCCAGTGTTGTGTGTTTTGTTTGTATTATCTGGGCAAAGAACACCAAAACCCAATGAAAACAGACTTAAACAAATTAAACACCGTTGAAATCCCTAAACCTAAATCATGTCATCCTTTCCCATTTTGAAATCCCTCAATCTAAAACATATCATAGTTTTCCACTCAAACAGCATAGAGGGACCTAATATCTTTGTGACTCTTAATGCTATAAATACATTTTGATACTTTTATAACCATGATTTTACAGAGGTCACAGTGAGGTATCATTTACTTTGGTGAGGGTAAGTAGGCTATTGGCCAGCAGATATAATCTCTTTGTTTTCTTAAAAGAAAATGAAATGACAGCATTTGGAGGCTGTTTCAAGGATCCCGTGTGCCACAGTGGATCCTGGCGGAGATGAATTACTGGCCAGTGTATAGGTGATCTTGCCAAAAATGAATAGCAATGCAATTTATCATACCCTTCTGTAATTTATCTCACAACCATGTATTAGATTAGATAAAGACAGAAAGACATGTGAATTGGATGGACTGGACTAATACTGAAAACTTACACCTGCTTTTATTGAGGCTGACAGGAAGATTTCTGTTGCCTGCATTGCAATCAGGATTTGGCTTCACATTTTTAATTTGCTTTGAAGTATGATCTTGTCCAGCAATGAGAAAAAAGCTAACTCAACATTAAAGTTTGTTGATTGTGTCTGCTATTTCTTATTCAATACAAATTTGTTCCATCATATATTTCACATTCAATCAATTAAAAAGTGTAAATCTAAACAAAAACCCCTGGACACTCTGAAGCTTAAAAAGAAGAGTAATAAGCAGCTGTGAAACTGCTGCAAACACTCATTACATGCTACACCGTTTTCAAGGTAACAAACCAATAGTTTATTTTGTCCCCTTCCAACAAAATCCATACTTCTAAATCCACTTTTCTTACCCAATCGGTCTGTCTGTAAGACAAAGAGTCTGCAGCTGGGAGTGTTTACCTAGAACAGCAGAAAGATGTGCTACACTGCCTTCAAATTCAGCACCAGCTACTTCTCTGGGCTCGTTGCAAGCCAGTGATTGATATCTGTTCCTTTGCATTGCTTTCCTCTCATATCTCCTTGTCCCGCTGCTATAATCGATCACAGATTTTTCCATCAGGCTTCATGTCAGATTAGGATAGTGAACATGACTGGCTTAGAACAAACTGCTTCAAAGTGCACCCAGGCAAGCCTGGGACTCAAACTGCTCTAAAAGGAATTGTTTTGGGCACATCCACAAAGACAGGCAGCCAGAAATATGCTTTTCTGGCAGGGGTTTGGGGTGGCTGCTCTCTGTGGAACCTGCTGTGATCACATTTCCACTGTGGGCTGGGTGTTTTAAGTGAGGCTCATCATTTTCCTGATTCAGGCAGAAATTTCTGCTTAGGAGCCCATGGATGTACCTGGCAGGACCTGCACACATTTTCTACCTGAGGCTGGAGTTGCAAAGTCACACACAGCTTTTGTGTTTTGTGCTTTATGTGTGCTATCAAGAACTGCAAGGATGGAAAGCCCAACAGCTTCACCTGAGTAGAAATAGATTTTAAACATTCATTGTGACCAGTCTTCACAGGAGAAATAAAATATCAGTTCTTACTTAAACAGTTCTTTGGGGGATTACTGCTTGCTTTTTTTTGTGCCTGGCACAACTGAGTCTTCATCTTGGTGGATGTTTTAGGTGCATCTGTTGTATAAATAACAATTTTTATTTTAACGTGAAGAACAGAGCATTATTTAGAGAAGAGGGCTGTAAGGATTTGATGCAAATTTGGATCAGTGATCATGGATGTGTTTGCTGACAGCAGGTGCCCCATGAACGCTGTTGCTCAGATCTACAAATCCTGAAAGAGGAGCTGACCCATGGCAGCTGGGTGACCTCTGGGACTTCTAGAAGAGGAACAGCTGTTAAACTTTTACCTGGGTTCAAGAGAAGACAAGAATGTAGTGGATGAGAAGTGTTTTGAGGAGGAACACCCAGTGTCCCGTGCAGGACATCCCTGACCTGAAATAGGTGCAAAATTCCTGATGCAAATAATCCCATGTGCTTGCCCTGTACATAAAAGATGCACAGGAGAGTCACTGCTGGGTCCATACCTGTGACCACAGCTGGAGATATACTAAATAAATAATTAATCATGATAGTCCAGCCATTTAGAGCTTGTTTAACCCATGTAACAACCATCACTGGAGGTACTGAAAAAGACATTGTGACACAGAAGTGTTGTTACCCATTTGACACAGTAAACCCCTTTTTCCTAACAGTGACTGGCATCTAAGCCCAGGACCAGCATTAGGCCACTGAAGGCAGTGCTTGCACAGCCCCCAGGAGCATGAACTCTGACATGCTGCATTTAATCCCAGGGAAGACACAGGCAGTGGTGCATTAGTGCAATGCTCTTAAACAAATGCTGAATAAAAGACTTTTTGCTCTATCTGTGTAAAAAACAGGCACTCCTGGATTTTGCCATATGAGAGTGGGTGCTAAGGGTGCCTGAAATTACAGCTTTCTGGAAAAAAAAGCCTGAGAAATCTTGAGAGTCAGCAGACACAGAATATTTCCATCAGGAGCTATTACTGGGACAGGGATCTTTCCAGAAAGATGTGAGGTGAAGGGCTGCTCAGATGGATGTGCTGCCAGGGCAGAGGGCAAACTGTGAGATAAATACTCAGGTCCTCATGGGCTGTTGCAATGCTGCACCAGGTAATGGTCTGGGAGGGTAAAAAGGCAGGATTGAAAAAAAGTACAACTAAAATCTTGTACTCTGCCAGAGACAGGGTTTTCAGCAGAGACTTTGAAGTATTTCTGTGTCCTACAGGTCCTGGCTACTCTTCCTCTTGCCTGGCAGAGGTTCTGAGGCTGTGCCTGAAGACAGCACTTGCCTTAAGGAAGAAACAGGGGTCTGCTGGAAGACAAATGGTGATGGCCAAAGAAATCTGGAGTTTCTTACCTTGCAGGTGAAGCTCAGGCTGAGCAGCTGATTTGAACTCTTGGGTAGCTAACCCACACAGCAGGAAAGGTTCACCTGGATCACTGAGGGAAACCTCATTCTGGGATGATTTATGGAGAGGGTACAACTGCCCTGTGTGCAAGCAAGGGCCACAGATGCCATGGTTTAGTGTTCAAATGGCTTACCCTGTGTAGGGTCATTCATCACACATTGCTTTGGACTCCCAGGCCAGCACATATAAAAGTCTGTCTCACAACAGGCACAGCCTTTTCAGCTCCCATCTGCCCACAGCAGCCCTTCCAACGTTGCTAATTACATCCCTGCACTTGATTATATCAGCTGCAGCTCACCCCAGAGCCACAGCCACACTGGTGTGCCCCGAGGGGGGATTGTGTTCATAAACAAAACCAAACACAGGGTCTCTGTTTAAGAGCCCATTTCAAAGCCCAGAAGTTGGAAGCTCAACCTCTGGACAACCATGCTCCTATTTGTGTTCCAAGACTGCTTTATTTGTTTCAATTTTCTTGCTGTAATTCAGTTTCTCATGGATAAGTGGCAGGATGGTCCCACTAACAATGCATTGAGGGGGTCAGTTTCTTTTGGAGAAGGAAAGAAAGGAAAGGAAAGGAAAGGAAAAGGAAAAGGAAAAGGAAAAGAAGGGAAGGGAAAGAAAGAAAGAAAGAAAGAAAGCAAGAAAGAAAGAAAGAAAGAAAGAAAGAAAGAAAGAAAGAAAGAAAGAAAGAAAGAGGGAGGAGAAAGAAAAGACACAGGAGATATGAATTATGAGCTTGAAGGAGCAGCAAAGCTGATGCTGTGACTGGACTGTGGTGCAGAAGAGGCTGAGAATTCCAGCTCTTCCCAGAACAGGTGTGTAAGGGGAAATGGCCCTCTCAGCGAAAAGTTTCCTCTCAGCTGTTATGAAAAGCATGAAAAGCAATTAAAAGAACCTAAAAATAGGAAGGTCTCTTCCTCTTTTTTTTTTTTTATTTTTTTCCCAGTGCTTCCCAAGGCTTTTGCTGACCTAGATAGATGTAGGGGGCCATGTCTGGCCTAATGCACAGGCAAAAATGGCTCTGTTTATTAACCAGGGACAGGCTCTGAGGCAGCACTTGCAGCCCAAGCCCTCGGAGGAGCCCGGGAGCTCAGGCTGCAGCTGCTGCCAGCGAGGTGCCCTGGGGCTCTGCCAGGAGGGCAGCGAGAGCAGCTGCCCACACCCAGCCAGGGGAATGCTGAGCAGAGGGGTTAAATTACCATTTTTAGGATACAGGTGCTTATCCTGGTCACTGGACATCTTTATGCCTGGGGGAAAGGGTCAGGACACCCAGCAAGGGGCACGGAGCTGTGCACAGCCCAGCACTTTTCCCCTCTCCAAAGGATGGGTGAGGCCACCACGGCAGTGGGAACTCCAAGGGATGGCTGCTGGAGAGGCTTTGTAGGCTCACAGCCATGGTGAGATTTAGGAATGGGCTTGGGGAACAGCAGACTTCAAAAAGAAGATTAGAATGCTGGGAAAGGAAATTTGGTGAGTGCACGCCTTAAAAAAATCTGATTGCACCAACAGAGTTAACATAAAAGGAGTAGGGAATAGGAAATTGTGTAATGGAGTTCTAATTATAATTCCTTTTGTTTTCCTAGAGAACATTAAAAAGCCATGATGTGACCAACGACTCAAGCCCAAAAAACACTTCCAATTTTATTTTTACACTCACTGGGGCCCCTTGTTAATTTACAGCTAGTGAAATAATAAACAAAGCTGATCTTCTCATTTGCATCTGACACTATGGAAATGGTAATTTTTAAAAGGTTACCCAGAATCAGTGTGAAGCTTTGATTCCTGTCATTAGCGTGTTTAAGTCTAGCTTAAGCAAGGTTTCTTCCCTGAAACACACATTTTGTTAAAAGCTGTTTAGTGCCCATAACCATTCTGCTGCTCTCAAAATATGATGCCCTAGCAGGCCAGAGCTGACCTGTGCACATGAAATAAGTTTAGTTTCATGTTGTGTTAAAAGGGTTTGGTCTCTGGAGCAGTCACTCTGCTCAATAACACCTCATCATATGCCTTCTATTTAGTTCCCATTTAACTTGCCCCATACAAGCAATGAATCCAGTTTAATTAAATGTTCTTTTAAACAGCAAAAAATGGCACTGGTTTTTATTTTTAAAAAATCTATACGCCACGGGGCACCCTCAAGACACAAAATCCTAATAAAGAGGATGTAAGACACCCAGCTAATAACAGAGAGCCAGTTTGACATTTGCAGGGTAATTTAGTGAACCAAGTGCTTCCTTACAGGCTTCATGTGGCTGCAGTGCCATTTAATAGAAGATGAAGAGCCGTGTTTATAATAATGCTAATAAACAGCTAATCTGAAAATTAGACTAGCATGTGGCAAAGGGCTGTTGTGCATGTGTAATAAATGCTCTCAGTGCTGGCTGAAGGCTGTAGCTGATGCTGGAGTCCTCCTGCAGCATTAATCAGCAGCCTGGGGTGGCCAGGCAAGGCTCGGCCTCCTGCACCCCACGAGTCCCCAGGCTGCACACAAGGTGTGCAGAAGTGCACATTAACCCTGAGGTGTGATAATAAGGCCAGGAAAGGGGAGCTGCAGGTGCCCCTTGCAGAGCTTAAAACAGCTCTGGAGTCCTGACATTCAGGGGAATTGCTTTGAGTTAACAAGTGCTCAGCTCTCATCCCAGTAAGGGTTAAGGAGAGGCATTAAGCCTTTGAGACCAGGCTGGATGAGACCCTGAGCAGCCTGGTCTAGTGGAAGGTGTCCCTGCCCATGGCAGGGGCTTGGACTGAAATGATCTTGAAAGTTCCTTCCAACCCAAACCACTCTATGACTGACCAAGCATCCCCTTTCGGCTCTATTTTTCTCTGATAGTGAAATCTGGTCTAACCCTGGCCAATAAGTAATTTAAATCCTCTTTTATTGAGGGCATCATAAGGTAGAAGAGGTAAATGAGGTAGAAAGGAGTGGTAAATGCTTATTTTTCTCCTTTAGAAGAATCGGGATCTTTAATAAAGTAAGTATTAGGGCAATGAAGAAACAAACACTGAAAGCATCTCACTCATTACTAAAATGAAAATGCTTGCTAATATATGCAGTGCACCTGGAAATGCCCATTCAAGTAATTACAAAAGGGAAAAACACCGGGGAAACAGGCAAGCATGAAGACAATAGCCATTAGAAACAATATTAAATTAAGCACACCTTTTGAGATCTACAAATTCACTGATTAAATTGTGCATTACAAACCCTGCCTTGACTTCACTCAGCTGGAGTCCTGGGGCAAACCTGCAACACATGAAAACAGCTTCTTCTTTTGCATTGAGAATAAGTCAGGGCTGTTCCTAACTCTGCTTAGTCCTTAGTTTTTTAAAGACACAAAAAATAACCTTTTTCCCCCCGATCCCCCAGATTCCAGCTAGCAGAAGGCATCACACTCCCCCAGTCTGAGCAAAACAAGGGCAGAAAAAGGGCACTTCATGCCATGCAGCATTCAGCTTGGCAAATGGCATAAAGCCCATCAAAATCAGCAGGAGCCTTCTCAGTGACTGAAAAGCCCCTGAGTGTGGCCACCTGTGAGTGTTTGGGTGAGTTTGGCTTCATCCAGAACAGGGAGCTCCACATTTCCCCACTGAGCCCTTCCCACTCATGTAGGGCAGGGCAGAGCAGCTTCTCACACTGTTTTGGCAAAGGTGCCTGTCACAGTGGGGCATTCCAAGAGGGGAATTAACCCTCTGTGATTCCTGCCCTCAGATATCCCTACACCCAGGACAGCTCAGGGGGCAGCAAATGTGAGCTGTGGCTCTCCCAGCCACAGGGATGTTTGAGTGTTTGTGCAAATAAAGGATGGAATTGAGACCAAAATGTGACCTTCCTGGTGACAGAACGGTATCCTCTTGCAGAGACATGAGAAATGAGTGAGGACAAGTTTATTAATACGTTTATTGGAGTGCAGGGTTGTTTATCACCATTTTCCTATTGCTGATGAGATTTCCAGGGCTAATGGAACCTCTCCCACTTTCCCCCGTTCTCTGAGAGATCTCCTAAAATTGATTGTGGAAGCCAGCAACCACTTCCAATTGATTTTGTGTCATTAAACATTAAAAACTGCATGCAGCTTTCATAGAGTTCTTTCTGCTGGGAAGTGGGATATTGTCTACCAGCAATCCCAGCTTGCTGCTAAAACAATGGATTGTCTGGGAGGGGAGTAAAATTATATAGAAAACTCTTTTGAGGTGATACTTTCTTGTAACAACACACACACACATAAGCTGTGCTCCTTCCTCTTCCAAAACGTCATAGACAGGCAGTTGCTTAATTTTTCCAGCTTTTGGCTTTAATTTTTGCAGCTTTTCTCTTTAGTGGGAAGAGAAGAGCTAAATAAAGATAATTTCTGCTTATTTCCACCCAGCTCCTCCTTGCTTTTCCTTACGCAATGAGGTGCTTCTGTTTTGTTTGTTTTTAGGGAATTTCCTAATACACATCCTCCCCTTTTTCCCTCAAAAACTTCCAGCAAGCCAGAAGGAAAGAGAACCTTTGAGAAGCCTTTGGTCCCAGGATACAGAAGCTGAGGGCTCCTTCCCTGTTCCTCAGGTGAGTCCCTCCACCCAGAGGCAATCTGCAAGGAGCAGACAGAAATTCCCATTGTGGCTGCTGATGGGCAGTGGGAAGCAGCGAGCTCCTGTGCAGGCTGTGGGGCTCATACCTGGTGCTGATCACAGTGAGGCATCTCCAGAGACTTATTTTGGGAATCTGTGTATGGAAACCAGGCCTTTCCAAAACCCAGTCTGTGAGAAGTGGTTGCAGGATGACTCTGTCCCTTTCATACCTAAATAAGAGAACTCTGTGGCCTGAAGCTGACAGGAGGCCAGGAGAAAACTGGAGTCCCACAGACCCTTTTCCCTCCACAAGCCCACTGAGGGCCTCTCCCACACCTTTTCTACTCACATTTCCATTACCTGTACCCAAACCCCAGAGCACTGATGGGCTGCTGAGGGGACAATGAGTAGATGACAAATCAGCCACCTGGAATGCTGCTGAGGGGACAGTGGGGAGATGACAAACAGCAGGACCACCACCTGGAATGCTGCTTTGCTCAGATGTCCTGGTCACAAATGGAGAAGCACTGACTGAGGGACAAAGCCTCTGTTCCTGCAGGGAGCACATTCAAGAGGACAGCTTCTGTGCACCGTTTCTGCCTTGGTAATTAAGGCTGGAATAACCCATAAAGTGACAGCTAACATATTAAACACCTTCTGTGTCTTAGGAAGCACAAACTAGGTGTCACAAATGGAGACTCACATGGCCCAGCTGCCTCAGGCCATATGGTCACCCTGCTCCTGGCTGTGCCACGTTCGGAGGCGCAGCAGGGTGGCAGTCGGGGTGCTGGCCTGGGCCAGGAGTGGTGGCACATGTGAGGGTGACAATGCTGGTGGTCATACAGAGCCCTGCTCCACGTGCTTTCTCTGTTAGGGTCTGTGGACTTGGTTCAGCCACTCAATTTGTGCTATGTAGAGCAGCCAAAATAATTGTATGAGAAATAAAGAGCTGAGAGCAGATGAAAATAGAGCTAATAATACAGGCATTAGGAAGGGAGCCAAGGCACAAATTGCAGAATTGAGTGTGAAAGGAGAAGTCAGGGGAGGGAAAGGACTGTACATACCCTGTGCTGCTCAGGGGACACAAATATGTCCCCAGATAGCAGCTGTCTGCAGCAAAGGGACAGCAAGAGGCTGTGTGGCCAGACCTGTTGTCTTGGCACAGCATCCTAGCAGGATGGTGCTCAAGTGCAGGTTGCTCATGGCCCTGCCTTTTGGGCAAGAGCCCATCAAGGTACAGCAGCAGGCAGGGCAGGGACATGTCACACCATATATTTGTGTCACCTGGGGAGATGGGACAAACACCCTGCTCTTACAGAGGTGCAGGACACACCTGTGAGGGGGTCATTTGCTGGCACCAACATGGGTCACAATTGAGCTGCAGCCAGGTGATTCAAAATGACAGCCCAGGAGAGGCAGGGTGGTGATGAAAAATAATCCCCAGTCCTTGGATGGGCATGGATAACTGCAGTGTAGGGTGTGGGACTGGTTTGTCCTGTCGTGTGGGGGTGGCAGTCCCACAAAGAGAGCTTAGCCCTGGTGTGCTTTGTAAGGCAGGCACAACAGCACAAGTGGTTAACAGCAGCAGAGCAGTCAGGGATATTTTACTGCCATCTGCTTGAGAGCCAGTGTTTCTGATCCATCTAAGGGCAGCAGTGTGTTCTGGTTTGCCCTCAGGTGAAAGCTGATGATAATGCAGCCTCTTGACTGGCCCTTCACAGCACCTATTTAAAGCTTCTCCAAGAGCCTGTGCAACTGCATGTCCTTAAGCAGAAAACTTCAAGTGCCTTTTTGTGCCAAGTGCTCTTCAGTTTAGACCAATCTTCAACTTGAAATGGGAGGAAAGTCCTTCCAAAGAGTAACAAGAGGGCAATTAAATATACACTTCATAGATTTGTAGAATGGTTTGGGTTCAAGGGGACCATAAAGATCATTCAGTTCCAACGTCTCTGCCATGGGCAGGGACACCTTCCACTAGGCCAGGCTGCAAAAATCCCTGTCCAGCCTGGCCCTGGACACTTCCAGGGATGGGGCATCCACAGCTTCTCTGGGCAACCTGTGCCAGGGCCTTACCAGCCTCACAGGGAGGAATTTCTTCATAATATCTAATTTAACCCTGCACTCTGTCAGTTTAAAGCCATTGCCCCTTGTCCTGTCGCTCCATGTCCTTGTCCAAAGTCCCTCTCCAGCTCTCTTGGAGCCCTGCTAAATACTGGAAAGGGTTCTGAAGTCTCCCTGGAGCTGTTTCTCCAGGCCAAACAACCCCAAGTCTCTCAGTGTGTCCCCAGAGCAGAGGGGCTCCAGCTCCCAGAGCATCTTCCTGCCTCTTCCCCACCTTTGTTCCAACAGATCCATGTCCTTTTTGTGTTGGGAGCCCCAGAGCTGGATGCAGAGCTCCAGATGGGGTCTCAAGAGAGCACGACAGAGGGGCAGGATCTCCTTGCTCTGTTGGCTTCCTGGGCTGGAAGTGCACGTTGCTGAGTCACATTGAGCTTCTCATCAGCCAATATTTGTTTATAACATTTTTCTGCCCAAGATGATCAAGTCAATTCTCCTTTAGATGAGCATTTCTGCTATAATAAAAATGTTGTGGAGCAAACAATGCAAGTCTACACTTCTGAAGTATTGACTGGAATGATTTCTCTGCACTCTTCTTGCCATCAGCTTTCTCTGGTGGCTCCCATCCAGTCTGTTGCATTCTTAAAATGAGAAAAAAAAAAATCCCAGTTTCTTAATCACATGTAGTGGAATGGTACTGGATTTCCCTCAATATCTCTCTATGCCTCTAGGGAAATACAGTCCAGGCCAATTTCTGGCATCTCTCTTTCCTAATCCCCTATGTACACCAAGGCAGAGGGTTTATTTAGTGGTGTGGAAACGTCCAGGACTTCAATAATTTTTGCCTGTTCTGTTGTCTCATTGCTGGAAGAAAAATGTTAAAGGATTTTTGGTTCTCTGTTTTTCTTTTTTTTTTTTTTAAATAACACTATGAACCTAAAAATTTAAACTTTTTGCTAGAAAGTTTTTGTTTACAAGTAACACCTAAAATTGCAGTAACAGAATGGAATATGAGACATATTCACACTCATTTGATTTTCTTTGCTCCCTTGAAGGATTTCAATGTACATAATGAATTTTCCTGTTTAGCTGGAACAATCGTGGCCTCTGCCAGAAGTTTCTTATCTTCTCAAAATTTTAGGCTAGAGAAATAATTTTCTCTCCATAATACAGGTGGGGGACCAAGATGCAAAGACTTGAACCAGATTTCGAAAATCGTTGTTATCTCTAAACATGAGAGCAAAAACTAGATGGCAGTTCAGGAGCTCCCACTGTGTGAAACCAAGAGGAGTAAGTACTTTTTCATCTTTCAGTACCTGAATGTCTCCAGACTCTGCCCCTCAGGGTGTGACTGGGTCACCCACAAAGCCTGTGCAAGCTGAACCTGCACTCCCAGCTCTGGCCCAAGGTGAGGACTGAGTCCATACCCAGTGCTGATGCAAACATAGCTGAACACAGAGCAACACGAGCAGGAAAGCACAGAAGAGTGCTGAGGGTAATTAAACAGATGTTGTGAGGATGCTGTCTGTGTCACTGTGTTTGCCCAGGGTGGCAAAAATGGCTCTTCCAAATAAAAGTTCCAGATGAGCTGAATCAGACTGAAAGGTTTCCCTCTTTCCTCTTCATCCCTTTTACAATGCAAAGCAGAAGATACCTATGCCAAAGCATTTCATTTCTTCCAGTTTTATTGCCAGCCTTCAGGCTGCCTCATTCTGGACCTGCTGTAATCCAATCTGCTCTTGCTAATACTTCAAATATAATATTTATAACAGCCCAGGTTGAACCAAAGGCTACTTGCACTGACAGATGTCACAAGCTATAGCTCTCCTTTCCATTTTATTGTTTGGTAGCTTCTGGCAAAGAGGGAGAGGATCTGGTAATGAAATGTTCCTTCTCTGCTTCAAACTCACAGGAACATTTTGCTGTGCTGCCTATTATTCATGGGGGAGTAATCAAGTGGTAGCTGTTGGTTGTCAATGTGTTATGCAAGGGAAGTTTACGTGGTGGCAGAGGATAAGATATATTTCTGATTTAATTAGAGCTGCAAGCCCATATGAAGTTTTATACTCGTGGTTTTGGGGATGTGGGCAAACTTGCAATGCTATGGACAGAAGGACCCTATTCTGTAACAGGGGAGTAAAATCATTTCTCTGTAACTAAAGATAATGAGTTCTGCAGGACTATAAAGAGGCGTGGAGCTGTTTTGCAGATAAAGCATCTCTGTGGTACTTTGCTACAGCAGAGCAATGGGGAAAATTCTGCAGGGAACAATCTTCTCCTGGCAGATGGCTGGACCAGGAGACCTACTCAATATTTTCCATGTCTAGTTTTCATGATTTATACAACATCATCCCTTGGAAAAGCAATTCTGAGAGGACATTATGATTCCATGATAATTCACTGTACTTGAGAGAAAAGAAAAAAGCCTGTATAAATATGTGTATCCCCTATGGTTGGAGCTAACAGACTTCTTCAAGTCCTGCTCCAGTTTTTTAACTTAACTTTCTTGGCTAGAACCCCACGGAGCTTTTTGTTTAGCTGGCTGATTAAGCAAATTTCCATGGGAATAACAGTGATTTTGGGGGGAGAGTTCAGAGAATGGTCAGAGGGGAAGAAGAGGGGAGAGAAGACAAACAGGCCCTGCCCTGTGCAAGAGCTAAGCCCAGTCTCTGGGAAGGAGCAGACTGAAGATTCAGTACCTCCTGCCCTAGACTTGTGCCATAGCCACTAGAGCAGTTGTGAGCTCTCTCTGGGGAAGAAGGATGTGTTTTCACACAGTCAGAGAATAAGAAAGGTGATGGAACAGCAAAAAAATCTCTTGGAAGGAAAATAGCTTTCCTCCAATCCCTATTCAAGTGCCTCATGGGGGAGAGTCCTTCTGGTTTTCATTAGAAAGAGAAGTGTGAGTCAAGGGAGAAAGTAAGATCCAAGGGGAGCAAAAGGCTTCAGGGCAAATTTTTTGCCCAGTACGACTCAGTTTAATGTTGCTGGCACTGGGAGAGTTTTGCATTGCCCTGTTATGAGCTGTCACTCCACGTTGCAGAGCAATGGGACACAGCTGCTGTCCAAGAGCAGCATTTTCCAGAAGTGAAGATGGGAATTGCCATGTTCATTAGGACATCAAAGACCAGAAATAAAAATATTTCAGATCAAGGAAATGTTGTCAAGCCAAACTGGGATGATACAAAAATGTACAGACCAAAGAGCCCATGGTGGCAAATGACTGGAGACAGATGATTTTGAAATTAGCAATTAGCTTTAAATCAAACTAGCAATTCACTTGAAACCAGACTAAGCAGAGGACAATTAAGTCAGTAAATACACAAACACAACTTTGCTTATGTTTACAGCTACACTCTGTCCCCCACCCTTGATCTTTCTCTCCAAGCACAGTGTGGAAAGAAGGCTCAGAGCTTTCCAAAGGCCACACACAAGCAGAGTGCAGAAATCTATTTGTTTGGTTTAGCCTCTCTTGATGTGCATCCATGGCTACAGCACTGACAACTCCTACTTCATACTTTTGTTCTTTCCTGCAAAGGAGCTGTGCTCCACTAAATGCACAATTTTTGGTAAGGTAAACCACCCTAAAAGTTGAATGGCCTCATCTTGTGCAGATTTAATCTTAAATCCACAAAAAAAATTATAAAAGGTATTCTGAATGCAAATCAAATAACAATTACCCAGACAGATTCCCTATTTCAGCAATGGACTGCAGCTGTATTTGCTCTTGGGCAGGGAATGGTTTTCACTGAAGCCATGGTGAGAGGAGGACACAAATCCCAGAATTTCACTGCCTGGAGGAATCCCCACAGCACACACATTTGGGTGTGAATGGAGTCCTCTGCTGGAAACAAGCCTGAATTTATTCTTGCTGCTCTTGGACACAGCTGGCCAGGACAATTTACATTGCCTGGAAACCAGGAAAAAGAGCTTATGTCCAACTGGTTTTGCTCAACTATTATTTTCTAAAAAGCCCCAGCCTCATCAGCAGTCCTCAAGAGGTCTCTCCCACTCCTTTAATTTTTTAATACATGTAAAACCAAACAGAAGAAAAAACAGAGCAGAAGGTTCACTCAGTTAAGCTCTAGATTGACTTCATCCAACTTAATGCTTTTTAATCACTCTTTGAACAAAAGATTTAGTCCTCATAATCCTCCTTTTGCTCAATTTGCTGCTCCTTACTTTATGAAATCTACTATTTGTTTGGTTCCTCTGATTTCCACCCCCTATATGAGTCTGTGGGAGAAAAAAAGGGGCTAATATCACAGGGCAAATGACTTTCAGGAATAAAATAGACTACAAATAACAGTGCCAGCTTGTCTTTTATGGCCCTTCATTGGACAGGTGCATGCAAAAGGTCATGGAGCCCTTTCCACAGGGTAACTCCTGAGCTGCTCACCAAAACTTCTCACCAATCTGCAGGAGCATGGCTGCAATTAGACCTGCTGATTTCAAAGCTAATGCCACCCTTTCTTAGGAAGACTGAGGTTTAATTTTAGGTTTAGAGACATTTGCAAAGAAATTCCTGTTGTAGGCTCTGCTTCTTGGCAGGGTCCAGCAACGTGGCTGCCACTCTCCCAAACATTTGAACCTGGTTCTGCCTACATGGATTCTGACTGGACTGTGATGGAAATTGCCAAACCCAGCCAGTGTGGTGGGCTGGGCTGGGCTGTCCCAATTTTGGTGCCTTTCAAAAGCCCTGAGACTCCCTGCAGGAGCCCCTGGTGCTGTGGGAGTCTGGCTTTCACCAGCTCCTCCCCTGCAGCAAAGAATAATTGTGCCCTGACAAATAAGTCAGTCTTTCCTTTCCAAACATTTATCTCTGATTCATTGGGCCTTCAGGTCTGCTTAGGAGAAAGTAATTCAACCTCAGGATTTCAGCTGTGAAGAAATACACTTATGTGGGCAGGAGGAGAGCCAGACCCACAAATCACTGCCTCCCATCACCCAAATCCTGTTTTACCCTGGATTTCAGCTGGTGTGTTTTGAACAAAATCCTCAAGAACTGTTTGCAAAGCCCAGAGCTATCTGTGCTCACACCTTTCCTAATTTTCACAATATCTATCCCAGGCTACAGACTTTCTTTGCAAAACACAACATTTGCAAAATGAAAAAAATAAATGCATGTTATCCTTCTTAGAGTATGTAAAGTTAAAAACATATCTCATCTTCCATTAGTTCTTCATTTAAAATAAATCAAATAAATTAAATACCACTTTTAAGATACCATAAACTATTATATGCTTGAAAGCATTTATTCTCCAAATTGATCACAAATAAGTGCAAATTAGTCTAAAGTACTGAATTTTATCTTTCAATTAGACAATTTCAGTGAAAGTCCTTAAGAAAACTTATTGCTGTGTTTCCTACCATTCCATAAGGTCAGACAGATGTGATCAAATACACCTAACACTAAGATATCTTCAGAATTCTCCTGCCATCATTTTCTCTTTATGAGAAATGAAGAATATGCCCTTAACCCAGGTGAAGGAGAACAGACCACACTCCTAGACTTGAACTGTATCTGGATTGTTTTGGAAAACTGGAACATGATTTCCTCTGAATAACAGACAGAGCCCCAGGCACTTTATATGTTCAAAAATTAAACTTACAACTGGCATACATCTGGCAGTGATCCTGTACACGAAATCCATTTGGTTGGCCAGATGGCCTGAGACTTGCAGCTTTTTAATCTCACACACAAAGCACTTTAGGCTGGAAAAAACAATAAATACAACATAATACAGCATTATGACAAAAAGCCCCTTTTATTGGTTTTCCAGCTATAGGTACGGAAAATTATGGGCAGAGTAAGTAGTATTTTCACACTTTAACTTCCTAAAATGTGCTATATCCTCTGACTGCATTCTTTTCTCCTCAATTTCTTATATCTAACCAATCCTCACTGAAGGGTGAGTGATTCCTTAGGTACAAGGTTGGATGCTGGAGGCAGAGGATGGCTTGATCTTCCACAACTCTTCTTTGAGGAGCAAGAGCAGGACTGTAGGATCCTAATATCTCTTTTACTTCTGCACCTTTTGGGATAAAAATCCTACATTGCTCTTCTGCACCAAAAACAGAGACAGCTTTAAAAAGTGCATTTTTCTACTGTCAGTATCTTCAAGCAGCCAGGGGCCAGAAAAGCAAATACTCAATTTCCTTTGCTCTGAATGAACATTTCTTTTTCTCAAATACCTTTCTGTATGTTATTGGGGAAAATCTTTTCTCTCATTGACCTCTGCAGGAGTTCTAGTCCTTCCCCTGTATTCAGCTGATCAGTTCCTGTGCCTTTATCTGATTTTTATGCCACATTCTATTAAAATCAATGTAAAACTCCCACTGAATTCATGGCTCTGTGAGCAGCCATCCACTAAGGCACCGTGATATGACCACAAACTTTCACCTGACCCACCCCACCATTAAATGAGTGGCACCAGGATGGGAGCACCTTGCTGTGAGTCTGTGTTCAGTGCTTTGGTGTTCTCTGCAGCACAACAAAAATGTTTGCACAGCTGAGTGAGCCAAGCAGAAGCTCTGCCTCCCAGTGTCCCACCTGTTCTTGCACTGAAGCTGCACTTTACCCTCACTCATCCCTTCCCAGAGCCATCCCTTTCTCACCCTCTCTTTGGAAAGGGTAATGGACCATCTTTGGCTCAGACTTCTGTTATTCACCATGCAATGAGGGTTTAGGACACACAGATTACTTCACTCACTGGCTCGTTTGATCTTCCCAGTGATGCCTTCCTTGCTGGCAGCTTCAAAGGCATCTTAGTGGATAAACTGCCTGACCTACTAAAAGAAGTACAAAGAGAATCCCCTTCTCAATTAATTCTTGTGCTCCAAATTCATACTCAGATTTGTTTCTGAGCAGCTTTCATTTCTGTTAATCAGCTATGACAGTTTTAGCTCCCTTGAGTTGTTGCTTGGCTGCAGAGCTCCTCCTGTACTGTAATTTTCCCAATTGTTTTAGGAAACGCTGCTGCTGCTGAAATGGCAGAGGTCTGGACCTCAGCTGAACTGAATCAATATCTCCACCACAGGAAATTATTTCAAATTCATTAAAGTTAAAGGAAGCAGATTTATGTCACCTGAGGTTTCTGTCCCTAAATGTTACAGAGATAGCACATATGTACTTATTGCCTAAAGACCTGCTCCAAATGCTGCTTCACACTCTTCAATTCCATGGACACACCTAGCTGAGGGAAGATTGCTCTACACACCAAAGATCCTACAGCAAATTTGTGCTTCAAGGTAAGCAGGTGAATAAACAAGAGATGTTCTCAGCATACATGGAAAATAAGCACTGACACTGCTGTCCTACAGACAAGAAAGTGGAAGCTTGGGAAAGGTTCATCCAAGGCCATGAGGAGTGCTCAGAGTGGGCTGGGAGGAGAGGTCAGTGACTTTCACCTGCCAGCTCTGTGCTCTCTGCCCTGAGCACTGGGCTGTGCTGGTGTTCTCAATGGGTGAAAAGGAAGATGTGTGTTCAGAGTCCAGATCTGAGGATTTGTAACAAAAACAAAGGGGGGAAAAAAAGGACAAAACTATAGTAGTTCAGCTACCATCTGGGGTGGTTACCTACAGCATCTAAGGCTTGTAGACAAAGATTAGAGGTGAGAAGCAGAGCCATTAAATAAAGCCTTCTCCTCATCCCCAGTATTCCCAGCTCCCCCATTTGTACTTGCTGAAATCTCTTCAGCTGGACAGACAGACACACAGCACAGCTGGGAACAGAGGGCTTTAATTCAGACCCCTCACTGCTAATTTATGAACCCAAGTGCAGCCAAGCAAGTTTGTCAGTTCTGGCCCCTGCCTCTAATGCCATTAGTATTCTGGAGGGTCTATTGACGATTTCATGCCAAATCAATTTTGGCACATTAAAGTGATTTGTCAGAAATCCAGCAAAAGAGCTTTCTTAATAATTCAGCTCTCAGACTCTGCAATGCTGGTGGGAAGGCAGTACGTGCCTGCATAGGTGCCCTCAATTAGCTCTAAAAATTCCAGAAAGATTTTATGGGAATTTAAAGCATTTTAACACATTTATTTTAAACCTGTGCTTTTCATTTTAACACTGAGTTGTACTTTGCTTCAAGGTAATTTTTAAAGAAAAGAAATAAAAATTGTCCTTAAGGAAAAATATTTGTACTTGCAAAAATTAACATCAGGTTGTGAAAATGTGCACTAGCAAAGTAGCCTTACAGTACTTGATGTTAGTCAGGCAACACAGCTGTCTTTCTGCCAGAACAATGATGGTGCACAAATAATCAAATTTATCAGTGTCCTCTGTGGGTCATGTATCAGCTCCTTCCAAAATATTCAAACTTTTCACCCCATATGTGGATTCATACAAATGTGACAACCCATCAGTTTTAGGTTTGTAAATTATACATGTCTGAGATGAAGGCTCACATTAGCTGACTTTGTGAGAAAGGTTATTTACACCACACTTAAAGCTCTGAAAAGAAGAAGCATGAAATACAAAGTTCCTCTTACCTTTGTGCTTGGGGTGAGGCAGGTTCAGAGGTTTAGTAAGTGCTGACAGCTGGGAATGCTAAAGAACGTGGAAGTTTAGCTGCTGTCTGGCTTGGATATGCATTAGCAGCTCCTGGTTTGGGTTTTTTTTTTTTTTTTTGTTGTTGAATTATATCAGTTACCAAAGAAACAGCCAAGGGTGCTAAATAGTTGGAAATGGGAAACAACCATCACCTGACCTGCCAGCTCATTTAATGAGTGCTGGAGTGAATGTGCTGCAGCACAGAGACAGAACTGTCTGGGGTCCATCCAAGAAGCACTTCCACCCAAATTCATGACAGCTAACCATAAAGGAAAAGGAAAATAAACATATCTGCCTTCCCATTATGGAATTTACCATCTATCCCTCTTTATGGGGCTTGGATAGGGCCCCAGCACCAGCTGAGGGCTTTGGGTCCAGCTGTCCAAGATGTCTGGCTCTGGCTCTGGCATCCCAGCCAGGGAGAGGTGACAGTGCCTGGCACTGCCACCCTGCTGGGCACTGCTCCTGCAAAACTCCCCAGAACCCCTGGAGTGCTCCATGCTCTGCTCCAGGGCTGGGCTGCACCTCCTCCCCAGGGAATTGGCCCACTGAAAACTGCTTTTGGGGTGACTAAAAATAAAGTTAGGGACCATAAAAGTCACCCCCACAGTCTGTAACATGTGAGAGTCTGGTAATGGATGTGAACACAACTGTGTGTTGTAGGAATAGATGGCACATGCAGGAAAAATTAGTGTCTTTCCCTGACTTTCCACCATGCAGAATGGCCAAGGAGACCTTTACAAGGGAACTAAAGACAATGTCCCAAAAACAAAGAGCTTATTTTGCTCTAGGTAAATGTACTGATATGCATGGGTGGCTTTTCCAGTTCTGGCACATTGCTCCAATCTTTTCTTTCCCACCATGTGAACAAATGTTTGCTTGCTTCAAGTTCAAAACAGGCTTTCCAAAGCAAAATCCATCCAGATGGTCACCAGACTAAGGGGGGGAGCCTCAGATTGCTCTAAACAAGTTTTTAAACCAAAGAAATTGTTTTCTACAGTGTTCCTCACTGATGATGCCTTTTCTGCTGTTGCTCATGACACTGATAGAATAAGCTGCTTTTGTTGATTAAAGCTCTACAATCCTGTAGGCAGCCTAAATCCTATCAAAAGGTTCATCTTCTCAGATATTCTTTTAAAGTTGTTTAACTATGGTTTCTGAATTCTCCCTACTATTTCAATCCTCATAGCTAAGCCCTTCATGCTATCTTTATGTGGTTCTTAGGAATGACATGAGCACTGCATGCAGTGCACATTTAGCTCAAAATACCATCGATGTTATTTTTGTACACGTACCCCACACAAAATTGCACTCCTCATGTACTGCATGGTAGTGGCAGAGTCAGATTTAGCTGTGATTAGCCCAAAGCAGGAGGGTCCTCATCACATCCCAGCCCTCCACATCCTGAGCTGTTGTGCAAAATCCCCTTTCCTAGACAGGGAACTTCATAACCAACACCAGAGTGCTGCAGTGTGGGCTGGGGGATGCTGGAGGAGCTTTGGGACTGCTTGATGCCACAGTGGTCCTGTGGTGCAGGTGAGGAGGGATCTGCTCACCATAAGGCAACCAAAGAACTTGAAATACCCAGCTTCAATCCCTGCCCCAGTGCTGTGTGTGACCTTGGGAAGCACAAAAATCTCTGCCTGAGTGAAATGGGGAAAAATGTGTTCCCTCACCTCCTGCAGTCACCAGGCTCCATTCCTGAAGGCTGCTCAGAGCCTGTGAACACAGTGTAGGTGCAGCAGATTGATTGTCTTTCCATTAACTTTGGATGAGACCTTATAGGCATTGTGCATTTCTCTCAGTGTTCAAAGTAAGCAATTATCCTTATTTCCATCTGTTCTTTCTCTGCCCGTGTCCTTTAAAAGCTATGGCAAAGGCTGATGAGGTCACAAGTGCCTCAGAAATAAGCAAAGTGAAACAAAATCACTCATCAAAGTATGTCTGCAAAATATATATCTACACATAGGATCAAGTCTGAAATTTTTGCTAAATATTTTTGTGAACCATCATGAAGATTGTCTTTGAGGCTTGGTGAGTGACACCTCATCAGCCTGTTCAGGTCAATGGCACACAGCTGGGGTTTAAATAAGTAATTTCTGAGTATTGGCATGTTTTAGTTACAAAACGCTTTCATTTTACAATCTTTGTAAAACTGGCTCAGAAATGGACAGTGTGATTGACTTATTTGAGAAGAAAAACACAAAAAATTTACTACAGCTAGAGAAATCCAGTTCAACAAAAAGATCACTTCTGCCCAGTAAAGTCATGCTCACCCACAGCAATTGCATTTTTTACCAGATGTTAAGAGACCTGTAAAAATCACCTTGAACAAGACAGCTAAGTATTGGGTTTGTATACACCCAGCTACAGAAAAATGGGAGCAGCCTCTCTGTGAGAAGGGGAAAGGCAGGGTGGTGATGTGGTACCAGCACAACCTCTACAGAGAGAAAAAAGAGTTGCGACATCCTTAAAATTGTGGTCCTAAACCTCCCATATACATGGGCTGTCCTGAACTCTGTTTAGCTAGTGCCAAATATCCTCCTAAAACTTCTCCATAAATGTAAATTGCCAGCTCCTGGGGAAAGTGCAGGCTCTTGCCTGTGTTAGAGATTCTCTATTACTCTGCCTGCATGAAGGGTTAGGAAATGATGTTGCAGCTCCCTCTAAACACTGCTCTGTTGGTAACAACATATTCAGAGACTTGGAAATATGATGAATAGTTAGGAATAAATTCAGTTTCATTGCATTTGAGCCTTGGTAGCATGTTTGATTTTTTTTTATAATGCATTCTCAGCAAGCTTTAGCATCTTTCAAGTATCAGAGGAAAACCTGACGAGCAGCAAGTGCTCTGGGAAGCAGCACTTGCCTCACCTCTTCTGCAGCAGGTTCAAAGGATGTGGGGAAAGAATGGCCAGGGAGTTATTGCTCTTTCTCACAGGTGTCACAGGTCCTTAGGAAAGCACAGATCTGTGTTTCCAGCTCTACAGAGTAGAAAATCAGTGCTGGTGTAAAGTCAGACACGAGCAAGGGTCAGGAAAGCTTTGAAAAACTTCTTGCTGGACACTTTTAAAACTGAGCAAAGTAGGTGAGAGCAGGGGGAATGGTTCATTTCACTTCCAGCATGATTTTCATGTGAATTCAGTGGGATTATGAGATGGTCCTTCCTCTTCCTAAGTGGGATGGTGTGAGGGATAAAGGTCAGACACTGAACACTTCCAAAGGATCCTATTCTGGCATGCTTTGGCTTTCAAAACATTTTAGAGTTGTTCAGACCCTGCTCAGAAAAGGACAGCACCACTGACTTCCTTGATAAGCATCAAAAGAGGAATAAACAGAAATTGACACCTGACACTGAGGTTGCTCCTGAATTCATATTGTTCCCTTTATTCCATCAGTGCACACAAGACACCTCAGTGCCTGTGGAAGCCTGGATTTCTGCCAAAGGCTCTTGGGGGCAGCTTCTGCTTCTGTTAAAGAGGCTCAGCTTTAGTTACCCAAACAAATCAGTTGGCAACAAAGGTGTTAAATTTCTCTATTCCCTACTAGGAAACACGGGTAGGAGTGAAATGTCCATTTGAAAATGTATTTCCATCCATGTGTGGATAGGCCTGGGTGTCTGGAAGTGTTATCAAGGTTAATTAGAAAAATTATCTCATCAGAACAGAAAAGAATCAGGTGAGTGGAATCTCTCTGCCTGAGACACGCTAATCTTTCCCTGCTCAGTTTCAAGAGCAGCTGTGATCCATCAAAGTCACTTGGCTGTGCAGTCCCTCGAGGACATCAAAAGTTTAGCCCAGTGTGGCAATTCTTGCATTGCACCCTCAGTATTAAGGAACATGGGTGTTGCCACTGCTTCCTGCAACAAAACACAATCGGGGAAAAAATTTAAGAAGAAAAGCTGATGTATCCATGCCATTAAATACTGTTGCCCTTTGAAAAGATACTCACAGTTTCTCTCAGTGAAACAGTGAAATCTCAGTTAAAGTGAAATCATGGCCTTTTCCTGTCTCCGTTGTCATTTGATTATTCTTATTCAATATTTACTTACATGGTCTTTAAATTATTTTGTTTCCTTCTGATAAAATATGATGCCTGGCCAGGCAGGGCAATGACTAGGAGGTGCAAAGACACTGCAAGAGTGTCTTTCAAAGAAATGTTAATGGTATCACTGAATCTGTGCTTGCTCAGGTTCCACCTCACTACATTCTTCCTTTTTTCAAGTGGGAAATCACCACCACTCATACCTTGCTGGTTGTTCAGGCCATTGATTTTGAAATGTTCATTGTCTCCTTCAGTAAGGTTTTTATGGATCAAAAAGTCTCACACAGCACGATTCAGTGCTCACCTGTCATGCAAATTGGGTACTAGTTGGAAAAGATTGTAAGAGAAGCCAGGTATTTCTGTTGTCAGCTGTAATGACATTTCTCACACTCTCCTTTGGGAGGATTTTGCTATGTCTCTAGGTCCCAGCCTTCTCTCTCATCATTCAGGACTCATACAGGACATACAGGACTCATTCCTTTGACTTCAGTTTCAGGAGTGCAAGATTTAGCCCATCATGTCTCCTCCAAGAGTAATAAACTGCTCACTCCTGTTTTCACTTTTGTGACAGTCACCCACACATAGGATGCAGGCCTTTGCCTGATGCCTCTGCTCGGGCACTGCTCCTCACAGAGGGTCAAGGACAGAGCTTCAAAGTGCCAGCCTGGGATCAAGAAGGGACAAAATGGTCCCAAAATTGTCAGCATCGAGATCTATTTTTACATTTCGCTACACAGCATCACCGTAAATAAAACAGAAAATCACCGCCGCAGCTCTCTCGCTTCCTCCCTTTATCAGCCGTTGTCCTTTCTGCCGTGGCAACACAAAACAAGCAAGAGAGAAAACAAATTAAATTACTCTCTGGTGCATGAAAAAAAAAAAAAAAAAGAAGCCATTTAGTCCAGAACTCCCACTGGAACTGTCAGGCTGCAACAGGGAGAAAAATCTTGTAATAGCACTGCTGCGATGTGCGGGAGCATTTAGTGCTTGTTGGTCTCCTGGCCAAGCACCGTGCACAGAAAGGCACCAGTCCCTCTGCAAGGGATGCAGGGAGCCATGGGACCATGCTGCAAACCCTCCTGGATATTAGGAAGTTCCCACAGCCACCAATTCATTAATCTCAGCTGTCCTCACAACATCACCCCTACAGTTCCAAAGTCAGAGCAGTATTTCCAGCATAGCTCGGGCTGCCCCGGACACTCTGCAGCAGCAGATCAGAAAGTTTCCCATCTCCAATCTACCTGGCATGTAGCACAGGTTGACTCCTGAAATGCATTTTTAAAACTCAGTTTTGATGCCGGTAGAACTCACAATTAGAGACCCTCTTCTCTGTTGAGAAGTGTTTGTTTTGTTCCGTGCTGATTTGCTGTGTCCCTGATGAGCAGTTAACAAGATGTCAATTAATCATGCAAATGGGAAGAAATAGGTATACAGATGATTGCTCTACCTGGAGCTAAGATTTGGGACTTATATATAGTTACTTTTCTCTTATTTGGTTTGTTTTTGCTAATAATTTGCATGACTTTCTACTTTTGCTGTTAAACAGATGCTCAATCCCTCCACTGTGTCATTGTCTTACTGGTCCTGAAAAGACACATTTCTGGCAAATCTTATTTCACATTGAATACAAAACCTGTGTAAGGGGTTCCATTCCTTCAGCAAAATGTGCCCCTCCTGCATGGACACTGCCCAGATTGTCAGCATGTGTCTGCAAATCCAGCTTTTCTCCAAAACCTGGTGCTTCCTAGGAATATACAAAGTAATTTTGCAGTTCAAAAACTTCCCACATCATTTTATCACCATGATGGACATTGCACCAACAGATATGAGGTATTTGCAATACCTAAGCCCAAGCCAGAGCCTTTATTAGTCATGGAATTAGTTTGGAAACATGTTTAAGGTTTCAGGGCAAAATTCACAAATTCACAAGGTCCAGGAGGGCGATGTTGCTTGGCAGAAAATGTGGCTGGGCTCAGGAAAGCTCACACCCAGAGCAGTGTTAGGGCTTCAGCTCAGGCCATCATCAGAAAAACCACAAGCCATATCAAGTGTTTTTTTCATCACAAACCCAAGTGTTTTCTTCATCATCGGGCAATGAGACTCAGGGCTTCCATACTAAACTATCCTGGAGGATTCAAGGACAACCAAATTATTTCCCTTGCACAACTGCTTAGAAGGTTGAATCTGGGTAATTGCATAGATTTAGAGGCCTGGGGAGCAGAGAGTGGTGCTGATGCTGCCCAAAACCTGAACTCAGCAGCAGAGAGTCAGACAAGGGGGGTTAGTGCTGGTAAATTTGCACTCAGGACATTTCCTTGGCTGCCAGGCTGCCCAGAGCAGCCAGCCAGGACTGTGCAGGTATTTCAGGGTGCTTTAAAGGGCTGTCCTAAAAGCTGTGTTTGACAGGAGGGGACCAGATGGATGCAGCATGAGCCTGGGGAGAGGCTTCAGGGATCAGGGGGACAGCAGGATCCTGGTGGAGCTGCCCACAGGAGATCCCTCCTGGCCCTGCATCACCCAGGGAAGGTGAATCTCCTCCACCAGGGACAGAAATCCCAGGCTGACGGTGAGGAGATCCCTAGAGGGGCTGAGCAGGGCTTGGGGACAGGACTGGTGGCCACACAGCTCCTGCATGGCTGCTGCCTGCAATGCCAGGTCCTGTGCCACTGTCCTGGGACTCTGTGCAGTCCTCACATGTCTTTTCCTCTTCCATCCATTGGGAGTTTCCCCCCATTAATTTGATTTTGCTGTTTGATGTTTTCCTGAGCATATGCACTGATTTTTCCTTCTTATTTTTTTTTTCCTTCCCCCTTTTTTTTTTTTCCTGGCAAAACTTCTCCAGTGATTATTTGAAAGGCTGCAAAGGCATCTGGGGAGTTCCTCTTGTGCTGTTATGATTTAGGCTCGAAATTGCTTAATTGCTGTTTCCTATACTTCTCATTTTCAGTTCCCTAATGACTGTATCAATTTGTTGCTTATTATTCCCAATGACAGGGCAGTGGTTTTTGTGAGTGTTTCCACAAGCTCATTCCTATGAGCTGCAGAAGGATCCAGCTTTTTTTGTCCTGGTTTGCCCCCTTGTTCCTGGAGGAATTCCAGGAGGAATTCCCACATAAGGCATCAAGGGTTGCAGGCAAGATTACATTTGGTTAAAATTTCTGAATGCCACTAAGCATGCTCAAAGATTTCCTGAGTGTTCATATCACATATTGCTTTTAATTTAAATTATTAAATACTGATGGGATTCTATTGAATTTTTGTGAGGAATTACAGTAGTTATAAAGTTATAAAAATCTTGAGTTAAAAAATACACAGCAAAACAAGGATAACAGATGCAGAAAGGCAGGAAAGCAAAATCAGTGATATGAACAAGTGAGACCAGTAGAAAATAAAATAGGCATAAATTAACTTACACTTATACTGGGTTAAAATAGAAATTAGTCCATGAAACTCACTGCTACAATATTTGTGAGACAAATGATGAAATCCAGGATGTATTTTTAGTGCTGCAGCAGTTCTCAACCCTGGGCCAAACACCCTGCATTTGATGCAGACCCCCAAAGTCAAGCAGGGACCCTTTTCAGGTCAAATCTGTGTAACAGACTTGTGACTGTTAGTGCAACAAGAAGATAGCTCATAAATCACCTCATATATCACTAAATAATTTTTCTATTGGAGAAAAACTCACTTGTTTTCTCTACCCATATTCTGTTGCTTTTGCTTTCAAATGTCCAATTCTGTATTTTAGCATTGAAAGGAATAAAGACATGTTTCAGATCCCTCTTTGACATCTTGTGTTTTTGAATGTTAATCTTCTACATATGAGTTTTTTTGATTTTAGGAGGGACTAGAGTTGTCTCTGCTGTCTGCACAACCTCAGGTGTTGGTTAAAAGAAATCCTCATTTTTATTCATCCTTTTATGTTGATGGGCACTTTACCATGAGTCAAACACAAGTTAAACTTGACCAATGATATCTGTTACAAATGTATTTGCAAACAGGAATAGTGCTAACAATCTATTTTTGATTTTCATGCTGATCATTGGGAGCAGTAACATTTAAAAATGGGTTATCATTAAAAGAAAGCAAGCTCATGAATGGTGTCCAGAGTAGTACCAGCCCTCTGGAAACACATGGCACAGTGTTTAGGGGATGACAGGTGCTAGCCAGTGTTGAGAAGGAGACTCCACTCAGTTCCAAGTGCTAAGGGAGGATATTCAGCATATGTGCCTCCAAGAAATCTGTGTGAAGTTGGAAAAAGAAATGCTAATGATGCCTTCATAAATTATCTTCTTTCCTGGCTCTATTGGAGTAATTTCAAGCTTCTGACACGTCAGATTATTACCTGATCACAAAACCTCACAGGAGCTGCTGACACTAATGGTCACTGATATTTCTTAACCAGGATTTAATATCTGCAGTGTGTGACAAGCACAGCTTCAACAAGGAGGTGAGGCTTCCTCCAGGGCTCTGACCTCCTGTCGATTTTCAATCAGGTTGAGAGAGTTGGGGCTGTTCAGCCTGGAAGTGTCCAAGGCCAGGCTGGATGGGGCTTGGAGCAGCCTGGGCTAGTGGAAGGTGTCCCTGCCCATGCCAGAGGTGGAACAAGATGAGGTTTGAGGTCCCTTCCAACCCTAACCTTTCTGTGATTCTGTGATTCTAACATTCTGCTTCTATTAAGTACCTCATTTACTAAATTTATAATTTTGCTTAATTCCATTTAACCTCATTTTCAATAATCATTGGCATGGTTCCAATTTTCAGGATTTAATGTCTGGATCCACAAGGCAAAGTCCCAGTGAGCTGGACCCACAGGGCTCTGAGTTCCTCCACATCAAGGCCATAATTTCAAAGGTGTCACCCCATACTGGCAATTTTGTTAGCCTGCAGGTTATCTGGAAAGGGCAGATCTCAGTGCCATGACTCAGACCTGAGAGCACACTGTTCATGGTAGATTCTGTTTTTCAGCACAGCTCTCACTGCAGCACCTGAAAAACTTACAGGTTGCACTGTCATTTCATATAAATTCACATACAGAGAAAGTTTAAAACTCAAACAACTGCCAGCCAGAAACACAGCTGGACAAATGCCAATTTTTGTCCAACTTTATTCAAAGCATTTACAGCTTACTTGGTTACTTTGATGTAGTGCATTGGGTCAAAATACCCACCAAGCACTTTTTTTTGTGTTTGAGGCATGTATTTAGAATTAGCTTAGACAAGGTGCATTACCCTTGAATTATCTGTGTGAGCTAAAGCAAAGCAGATGCAGGAAGAATGTGATTATCTTGGTAATGTTTGTGAAACAGATGCAAGTGCTAGCAGTAGAATAAAGCACCCTTCTCTGTTACTAATGTTGTTGCCACCAGGTTAATAATCCACTGCACATCCACCACCTCTTTACTCAGTCTACTGGCCAGACATGTGAAAAAAATATTACTAGGAAAAGGTCATATCAGAAATATCTGTTTAAAATTAGGTTTACCCATGGAAACATTAAACAGACATTCTTCTGGGCTCCTACAGCATCAAATCCTCCAGCTCAGTAAAAACAAGAATCATCTTTCTGTTCCCTTCACTGTCTTTTTCAATTTATTTCCCCTCAAAACAGCACACTATAAAAGCACAAGCACATGATGAGACCCAGCACAATGCAGGTTCTCTGCAATATTTTTTTAGCACAGGTTTGGTGATTGCTGAGCCCGGAGGAGAGAAGGAAAGGTGTGTGGCTACACGCTCTCCTAGCAGCACCCTGGGCCCAGCTTGGCCCAGTCTTGTGGGTGGCAGGGAAGGCTGGGGGCAGCCAAACCATCTCTGGGTTGGCAGCCAAGGCTGACCTCAGGGGTCCTTGTGGGGCAATTTGTTTTGCCTGAGGGTGATGAGGTGACAGGCAGGTGCTTTTCAAAGCTGACTGTGCTCCAAACATTTTTTTTCATAAAGGACCTGGAGGAGGCTGGTAGATGCTCTGGTGTGATCACATTCACCTTGCCCTCCTTTTGTCCTGAGCTGTGTAGCCCATGGGAGAAAACCTCCAAATACCCAGTCTTGCCTCCCTCAGGGACTGGTTTCACTCCTGCGCCATGGCTTGGGGACATGGCCTCCCTCCCTGAGCAGGCACTCCTTTCATCCTGCCTGCAGGTGCATCTTGCTTGATCCACACAGATCTGAAGCAGAAGATAAAGGTCCTTCATCCCTCTCTGTCACTGGAAATAAACAGGAAAGGTGGGGAATCTAGGGCTGTGCAAGGCACTAAGTCATACCTGCCACAAAGTTATAATGGGAGATGAACCAGAAATGTAAGGACTTTAACACTCAGCTCACAGCAGGCTGGAATATGTGGAAATTTTTCAAGGCATGAGTCCTTCACAGATGTCAATCCCTGGTTAAAAAAAAAGAATCCGTAAAGACATCACGCGTTTGCCTACTAAAGGAAATTGACAAAGGAAAGATAAAAAAGGTATATATTTCTATCACCAGCCTCCTAGGGAATAAGTACAGAGCTCTATCTTACTCCTCAGCACCGCATAAGATACAGAATGCAAAATTTCCTCCTTGAAATATTTTGGCACAAACAACTATTCTGTACTATTTGTTCAGAAATCCAGTGGGGCTTCACTGAATAAAAGCTAGCATCTTCATACTGGTAGTTGAAATAAGAATTAATTTCATGCACAATTGGCAGCGCAGAAGGAACTTCCTTGATATCCAAAGAGCAAAAGATTTTATGAGGCTGCATATGTATTTATGATTATTTAAGGTTCTTGTTATAATGAAGAACCTTTAAGGAGAGGAATTTTGTATTTTAATTTGCATAAAGACAATAAAAACTCTTTGAGAAGCAATTTCTTTCCGTATAAAAAGTGAGAACATAGCACCTCAGTGGCACAGACATCTGTTACTTAAGCAGCTGCCACCATGTAAACTCCATCAAGCAGCACAATCCACCAATCAGAAACCACCCGAACTACATCTGCAGCCAAAATTCCGTAGGGTGGCTGGGAGCCTCCAAAACAGGTTGAGAGATGATGGGCTTTCCTTCAGTGTCCTCATTACACGTCCAGTGGCCCTTCTTTGTCCATCATTCCCAAAGGCCGCTGCGCCGCGCGGCTCCGGAGCCGCTCCTTGGTGCAAAGTTAATCCCCGTGATCTACAGCCTGCGATTCCTGCCTGCAAGATTCATACCCACGGAGCACCAGATAAATAACCACTTCTTTGTTCCTCATTATGGCTGTGCTTCAGCGTCCTCACTCGGGAGCTGATGTATCAATATCTCTGCCAGAGGTTAAATATTGCCTGCTTAAGCGCTGCCTGCAGAGATACAAACTCGCAGGGCCAAATTCAGCAGCCCAGCAGCACAGGCAAAGTCTGGGGCTGATAAGCCCTTTCTGAAGTCAGCTTACACTTTAAATCAGGAGTTCATGAAAGGCATTAAGAAAAACTATTATATTACTAGAATGGATGGTAGTACAGTTTATATGTTACACCTTGAAGTAAGCAGCAGGATTTTCAATCACTTGATAACCTTGAAACTGCTAAGGTATCAAATTGCTATCATGAATATTGTACAGGAGCAGAAATAACTCAGAAAGCTGCCTTTGTGAATAATAATGTGGGAAAGAGCAATGTTCTTCTGGGCTAGGCTCACAATAGCACCAAAAAGCAAATACACATGAAGGCAAGGCATGTACTTAAACAAGCATATTTGCATTTGACTATATATCAATCAGTTATCAGTGCAGCTGCATCTTACCTGGCCCACAGAGGAAATAAAGAGCCTGCTAGATAACTTTGCCATGCAGGAAAAAGAAACTGCAAGGGATTAATTTTTATATATCCACCTGAAACTATTAGGATAAATGCCCTCTACTTTGATGGGCATTATGTATTGAAGAAGTGCTTTAGAAGAGCCACAGTACAGATCCATCCATGCAGGAATTTAATTTAAATCAACGTGTCTTCCCGGTTTGCATGCAAGAGCTGATAACAGATCTTGAGCCCTGATTCTGGTTTCGTTCACTCTGGATGAAAATGCTGAGGTTTTCCTGCATAAGAGAAAGCTGAGCCAGCCCTCCAGGCTCCCACGTTTATGCCCCGAATCAGTGGAGTTTATACCAAACTCCGTTTTTGTTCTGAAGTACAGCATGGGTTTAGTCTTGTGGCATTTTCAGGTGACACAGCCTACTGAGATCATCTGACAGCCATGTGAAAACTCAATGTCTGGAGTGATTCATCATTGTGTCAGATTGTCCTGCACTTTGTCACAATGACTGACAATAGGGGAAACTTGGAAATAATACAAAGATTCAATGCTGGCTGATAATGCCTGCATTGTGATTAGAGCAGGCGGTGAGCACGTGAGGAGAATGCTAATTTTGTCCCCCACCCCCAATTTCATACTGCTTGTGCTTTCAACAGCTGGGTGTCTGCACTTGCTTTCTTAATCTTCACTCCTGTGGCATTTTTAAGTGCAGAGCCCTTTTTTCCAGCGTGTTACAGAGCCATATTATTACAAATGCAAAAAGAAGTAATATAGTGCAAAAGGGTAAATTCTGCCAGTACTGCCGGGCACTGCTTGGGCAGGAGCATCTCTGGTGGATGTGCCCTTCCCTCCCAAATCCCAGCCTTATCATGGAACCTCACCAGCATCTTAAATAAAGGTGAAAACCTGTGGAGCAACACTTCCAGGAATGCCATAAAACCCAGCAAGCATGGGTGAATTTGTATGTGGAGTGGGATCTTGCGTCAGGGTCTTATAAAAAAAAATCATGGAAAAATATTCCGTTTATTTTGCATTGACTCACTATAAAGGTTTAAGGTAATTTCTGACTCAATAGGGTCTTGACACACTTGAACAGCCAGAAGAGGTGGTTGCAGCAAGTTACATGTTCTAAAGCTGTTCAAGTTTTATCAGTGTTCACAGCAACAACATCAGAGACCACGGACTTGCTGTGTAATTAATTGGGAGGAAAAGAAAGGCCCTTCCTGTGTGCTCCAGCTGCCCAGGGTATTTTGTTGGGTAAAGAACAGGGGGGGAAAAAACCAAACAGTAGCAAGGGCTAACAAAACAACCATCGCTGTGTCTACCACAGTAATGAAGGCAGCAGAATTTCTCCCGTTTCTGAAAATATAAGAGGAGCAAGTGGCTCTGGCTTATGTCCCCTGTCCAGGGAGGGGACAGTGGCCTGGCTCCAGGGTGTGAAGGATGGGACAATCTGCCTCAGTGGATTTTCCCTGCAGAGGCTGGTGTGGCATGTGCTGCATCACCAGACAGGTGATTTTTAAAAATAGAGGAGTGCAAATTTCTCTGAAGAATCTTACTTGCTTACAAACTCAAAGGATATTTATAATTTCAGAGCTCGTTCTCACAAGCAGCCCACTTAATTAGATGTGTGCTATTGTGCTTTAGAAACTGGGCTCTTGGAAGTAAAAGAAAAAGAAATTTCTGTCAGAAGAAGAAGAATGATCCAGTTATCTAATTGGCACTAGCAGTGTATTTTTCTTTAAGCAAATACCAAGTTTAAAAGTAGTCAGAATTTAAAATGGGCAAACCTCCTGCAGCCTTGGTACTGTGCTGTGAGCCATTGGCTCTTTGTGTGAAGAGCTGCACGATGCCAAAAGTGGTTCAACACATCAGAGAGAAGCCAGGGTCTGACTCTGGCCTTGCTTCTGCTGATTTAAAGCTGAAAAACCCACAGGCCAAGGTGGAGTCGCTCTGAACTGGCACTGGTGCACCTGAAAGAAAATGAGATCAAATTAAAACAACGAGTGGAAGTTACCTAATTTCCAGTGACCACAGCTTGGCGTGGCTTAGGTTTGAGTGAGCTGAGAGCTGAGATGATTGAGGTTGGTTATATTGGAGCCCAAAATGCATTTTACTGTGATCACTGAGCATTTTGCCCCTAACAAATAGGGGCATACAGCTTGAAAGTGTTTAATGAATTGGTACATTAATTTAGGCTCAATGACACACTTCCATCCCTAACTGTGAAACTGCTCAGTGAACACAGCTCTGTGCTTTATCTAATTCCAGGGTGCTGAATGAGGATACAAGAACAGGAGAGATGCTAAAATACATCTACACAATAAATGATCCATAGATTACAGAGATGTCAGAAGCTTTCTGTTAAATAGAGGTCCACAAACATTGCAAGCTGAGGGAAAGAATGACTTTATTGATGTTGAAAAATCTCATCATTGACTTTATTTTCTTTAAAATGAGCAGTAAAAAGCCAGACATATTTTTTCACTCTGTTGCTTTGGCAAGATGAGTTTGAACCATCAGCTTAAGGTCTCTGGACCTTTAACTTGTGACAATGGTGATGGAAGATGCAAGTTTCCTAAAATGTTTTAACAACCAGAGCAGTATCTGTTCATGTAGGTATTAAAGATATAGTCAGTGAAAGCAATAAAAATCCACCATGAGATTGCAATCTAAACATCTGGGAAACAATTGGTATGTTCAATCATTCAGGTGAAATCATGGCTGGCCTTTGGACTTCCCATCACATTTTTTTCCCTAGTTGTTTCCTTCTTATAATTAACACCTAGTATCGAGTACAAGATTTTTTATTTTTATTTTACAAAAAACACTCTTCCATGTAGATTGCAATTATCTTTGCAATATTTTAAAATTGAGAAAACAGCAAAAAATAAAGAGCAGCTTCATTTTTATTGCTCCAGTTTAATTAAAAAATTGTTCAAGTAATTTAAAAATGTAGGCATTAAAATACCAATTAAGCTTAAGGCAATTTTTCCTATTAATTTTGATGACATCAGTACAGGGGTGTCACATAAAGGTGACCCCTTAGAGACAGGTTCTTTTGAATTTAACATTTGACTGTACTAGTGCTGAGAGAAAATTAATTAATTTATGAAGAAACTACACCTATTTGGTTAATCCCAACAGGCTGAGCTTTGAAAACCACATCACATTTCTCACAACCAGTAACTTAGCAAACGCAACCTCCTCTCAAGGTTTTAATTACAAAATTTTATTTCTCAGATGTCCACTTTGGGTGCCCACCTTGTTGAAAAGTTGAACTATTTAAGCATAGTTTTAACTGTGCAGTATGAGCAGAACTGGAATTTATAGTTTGAGATAAAGGCTATTCTAAAGCTCAGTAATTATTTCTAAAACTGTTGTTCTAATTCTGTGTTGGTGGTTAAATGATAACATGATAAAATTCATTTATTACCTGAACTCTAATGCTCTAAGGAATAGAGCAAGTTTTCATGGGGGCAGTAACACTAAAGAAAGCAGAAATTTCTATATCTAATTTGGGTATTTGCAATTAAAGTTTTGTGTGTAACTGGATGCCCTAAAAAGCTCAGAATAGACGACCTTGCAGAAACAGTTACTGGGAGTATCCTTATGGACCCAGAGAAACTAATTCTTTAAGCCAGCCTGGTTATGATGGATTTAAGTTAAATTGATCTCATTTCATTTGAGATCTTAAATTGGTTAATGAGGCTGAAATATGCTTTATTTCAGGGAAGTCGCACTGATCTGGACGAGGAACAGAATTTATGGTGACGTTTGAGTCAAGTGCAAATACCACCATCACTTCTTCATTACCACGTTAACTGGTGTGATCTGTTCTGCTCAGCAGAACTTGAACAAAATGTCAGGTTCCTAAATGAAGAAGCTCCTGGCTCTCCGTGAGAAACCGGCTGATTGGTTAAAAGTACTTCAACCTTTATTTAATTCATGCCTTATAAGTGCTCTTTGGCAGGAGCTCTTGGGATCTGATCTTATGTCACACTTACTGAAACTCATTTAATTATTGCAGCTGAGGAGGGCAGGGAGATGGTTATCTCACCAGGAAAATCTAATCCTCTTCTTTATCGGCTTAAACCCCAGCCCGGGGAAGGTGGTTTGGATTCCTGTGCTTCCCTCAGCCCCACCCGCTGGTAACTGTTTGTCAGTACATGACCCTTCCTTTTGGTGGCTTTGTTTTTTTTTTAACAGAGGTGATTTCTACCAGATATTTTAAAGGGTTTTGCAAGCAGATGTCCACGGACTCCCTGAACACAGACCCTGTTCTGGAAATCTCTGACATCCATCCCCTAGCCATGCTGAGGTCATTCAGGATGGGATTGCAAATATCCCATCCCAGTGGTTGTTTCAGTTGCCAGATGAAATGAATGGGATAATTTGGATACTCTGCAACCCCAGGCAGCCACTGCCAAACCAGGGACTGACTGTGCCTTCGTGCTGCCATGGTGCTGCAAAGGGGCTGCACAGGTTAATAGTGAATTTTAATAAAGACCAAACTCCTGCCATAGATTTACAACTGCTTTTTAAGGGTCCTTGCTAAAAAACTTCTATGCTTTGTTCTAAAGAGAGGGAAAAGGCAAAACCACATATATACTCTGGCCTTATGAGCAAAACATGAAATGGTTTTGATGGAAAGCATGTGCAGAATAAGGGATTCAGCCTAAGGCTAAGACAGAGAATCAGTGACTTTTATAGCTTTGAAAATTGGCCTAATGACCATCATTAAATTAAAGTATCTCTCCTCCTGGGGGACTTTTATTTCATCAGGGGTTGAACATCTCTTAGCACAATTAGTCACCCCCAAAGTACTGTCATCATAAAACTTAGCATTTTGAATTGTAACTTAAGGAAACTGGAAAAGGCCAAACCATTTTGGGTAAGAATGTTCAGTAGTGGTGAGTCTTAGACCAGGATGGTTAGATTGATGATAAATTCTTATCTCTGTGATTCTCTTGGTACAAATTCCAACCTGAGCAACACACAAAACAAATGGTATAAATGTTTCCTTTGAAAACTTTTGTGTACTTCATGATTACACAGCTTATGAAGTTTAGGAGCCTTGGGCAAGCCAGCGAATGTGTAAGAGGAAGGCTTAAGAATTGTTTGTATGCTTGATTTGTTTTACAGTGCATTTGGTCTTTAGTTTTGATTGGATTGTCTTACTGAAACATGAAGGGCATTTAGAAAGTAAGGAAGTGAATAGGATACATTTGCAACTATATGCCCAAAAGCAAGATCTTAATGTCAGAAGTAAATTATAACAACTTAGGTTACTGATGACATACATTATAATTCAAAGCTTGGCAAACCACATCAAGGTTGTTCTTACCATGATCTGACAAAAATATCTTTAAAGTCTTGTGTTTTTCAGGATTTATTTATGCTAGGAACTTCATAAATATAAAGTAAATATTACCAAAGGTAAACTTATTCTTTCTAAGTGCATCTGAATCTTTCTAAAAATTAAAACATTAAGCCAATAATTGTCAGAGTAGGATGGTTCCAGGGGGTAAGACAGGTTTCAGCCATCATCTTTTGTTCTGGTGGTTTTGGATGACCTTGAAGTGTTTTCTAGGGATGGCTCTATAAAGGACTTAGGTCTAAACTTGTTGCCAGTAGGTGAGGGTATCCCAGGCCTGTAAACCTTCTGCAGGTGGTGTGGGATGTACAAATATGGGAAGTTTTGCTTGTGAGCAGCAGAGAAGCACATGAGACTTCCTGTTTGCCTGGCACATGGTGGCTCTCTGTGTGTAACCTGGAGGATTTTCCATCTCAGCATCCCAGGTCCCTTATCCGTGCAGAGCCAGCTGCAGTGCTGAGGCCAAGGGTGTTCCAGCTCCCTGCCCTGCCCCTGGCAGCAGCCCTGGCACTGGCAGGAGCAGAGCAGCTCATTGCATGGGTAGGAGCATCCATCCCCTCCCCTGAGCATGACTGCAGCTTCCACTAACCTGCAACTCCTGCACTTTCTGTACAAAGGACAAGTTCTCCATGTTCCCTGCTCCTTTACAGATTTCTCTTCCATGCAGTTGTCAGGTCTTCCCCAAACTCTCTTAAACCTTCAACATCCACAGCCTCTCCTGGGATGGAGCTCCAAATTTAAATCACAGGTTTGGTGGGGGAAAAAAAAATAAATCTCCTTTAGTTTGTTTTAAATCTGCTCTTGTTTTGGAAGGGGGACTGGAAAGTCCCTGCTCACTCTTTCACTGCCATTGTGATTTTACAGATTTTTGTCATATCCCCATCACACATTTTGCAAGCTGAGTTGTTAGAGTCTGCCTGCTTTGTGAAGGAAAGCCTTTGCAGCAGCTTAACTCATTCGTATCACAGGTATCTGGTTCAGTGCCTGATCTCTCCAGTGGGATTAAACCACAAATCTCCCATTTCATGGTGACTCAACGCCAAGTTTGTCTCCTGGGTGAAATGAAACTCTCACCCCGATTCAGGTTTTATATAAACAGAAGAGAGAGAAAGCAAGGAGTGAGAGCAGCCACTTTCTGCAGGCTCCTGTTGGGGCTCTTAGGGGAATCATGGACTCGTGTTTCATTCCCTGTTCTGCTGAATACTTCACTGTGTTGTGCTGATTGCTCAGAGCTCAGGCACCTTTTGCTCCAGTGAATGAGAGCCTGGCTTAACTGCATGGTGAATGATGACGAGGAGCAAGGTGATTGCTCCCAATTTACTCGGGTGGAAATGGCTACCACTTTAGAATCAGGCCCACAGAAAACCCAAAAATAAAAATATTCACAACCCTTAAATATAATAAGCCTGATTTGTCTTCATTTCAGCTGCAATCAGTGAGAGACATCCGTGCTGGAGTAAGCCTGAATGAAACATGAGATGGCATATTTAGGTTAACAGTGGCTGAATTACTCTGGGCTTAGATTCTCGTGCAGGGTTTTAGTAGAAAAGGATCCATGTCATAATTGTGTCCAGACACTGCCACATCATCACACCAGCCCCCAGCAGCCAGGGCTGGGGCTGGACAGAGCTCCGGGGCTGGTGGGTTGGGAGGGACTGGGGCTGGTTTGAATCTGTGTGGTTCTGAGCATTCCACAAGTGCTGAAGCTTTCACCAAGCCCAGGTTTATACCTAGTCTATTAACAAAACTCCATGGGGTTTTTGTTTATTCTGCAAGTGTACACACACTGAACTAGGTCTATTCTCTCAGCAGAGCACAAGAGATTTTTGTTTCAGAATGCACATAGTATTGCCATTTGTTTTCTGGAAATCCTAAATCTCCCTGAGGAAAGTTCACCAAAAGTAACTAAAACATAGTAAATGAAAAATCCCTTAAACCCACACTATTTATCTTTAAAAATATTGTAATTTTTGTTTGGTATTGCTTGCTAATGATGTTGTCTGTAGTGTTCTGCCTCCACTCTGGTCTGTACAGAAGAATTGTGTGTGTTTGTAGCTTGTTCACAGCATAAGCACAATAACTGCACTGTGCTCTGCTGGTCTGAATGAGAAATTAAAAGGGAGTTGTCATACGGAAAATTAAAAAGCAGTAAGAGCTACAAAAATCTATTTAATTCATGCTCCTTAAAACCTCCTGAAAAGAAACTAATGACAATGCCTGAGAAATCTTACAACAGCTCTGAGTACCCACCAGGCCAGCATGGTTTGCAGTGTTATTTATATGCACCTCAACTTCTGGGAGCAAAGCCTGGGCATGGTATTTCAAGGCACTAAACTCTTAGTGACTAATGCACAATGTCATTATTGGGCACTAAGTGCTTCTTCTTCTGTTGGTTTGGTGTTATTTCTATTTTTGTACAGCTTCCTTTGTTAAGATAGTGGCAATGAATCAGTCCTGTGCTCCTTGGGCCAGGATCTGGTGCAGTTTTGACTCTCAGGATACCAAGATGAAGCACATCCAGTACTGGCATTTTCCAAAGAATCCTAGATGTCTCTGACACTATCAAATGAGGAAGAAACATTCAGTTCCCAAACTGCTTTAAAAGAACATTTAATTCTTAGGATGGGAATGTCTAAGCAATGCCAATTTATAACAGAGAAACCACAGAAGCCAGTGGGTTTGAAAGTGAATGAAATTGGTGGAAGATTAGAGTTTGGCCAGCTGGGATATGTCAACATTTATGCAAGAACACCTGACTGCAAGAGAGAATTCCAGTGCAGCCTGGATTGGAGTCTGAGAATCCCCTGGAGCCTCATCACTTTTATTTCTGCAAAAGTTTCCCATCAATAAATCAGTAGTACAGGTGTCACAGAATCCCAGGGTGGTTTGGGTTGGGAGGGACCTTAAAATCAACTCATTCCAAGCCCCCTGTCATGGGCAGGGAACCTCCCACTAGACCACGTTGTTCAGGGCCCCACCCAAGCTAGCCTTGAACACTTCCAGGGACATTTTTAATAAGTGTGTTAAAATCCAAGTCAAAACCAAGCCACCCACTCTGCCTGTTCTCCCAAATGCACTTTGAGCACAGGAAAATGGGGAGCCAGGAAGTCTAGATGGACTTAAACAAAAACCAGACTCACAATTCTGCTTCAGAGGATTGAACCCCACAGGTTAAACTCTTCAAGAGCCCAAACATGTAAGAAGCACTGAGCTCAGTAAACCAGACCTGCCAGTCACTTACTGTGTTTTATATTGATTAAGTTATGAGCCTCAGGGATCATTGATCCAGTGCTCGACAGGCAGAGCAGCTTTCACTTGCATGGTCACTCCATGGAACAGAATTCTGGAAGGAAAGGAGGATGCCAGATGGAAATGTCTCAGCCAGCCCTGCCTTCACTGGCAGAACTTGGGCCACCCCAAGCTTTGCCCCAAAGTGGTCCAGGCTGGATGCCTGCCTTACCTGGCACAGGTGTGACAGCTTCCATACCTTGACTTGGAATCCCAAGCATCATCTACAGCACACACCGAAACCATGCAACCTAAACAGCAAGGATTCTAGAGAAAGCAGGAGTTTTCCCACTCAGCATCTGTAGATATTTGAGGAAATTATGAGTTATTTGCCTCTTCCAAATACTCAAAAATACCACAGTGTTTCTAAAAACCCAGGGGTGGGATCAAGAGCAACTCCAGATATGTAAACACCACCACTGTGTCCATTACACAGCTGACAGCATTTAGGATCATTGGCTAATTGGGAAAAAGTAAAATGCAGTTTTGTGGCTGCTCTAAAGCACCAGTGTTTTGATTTTTTTTCTTTTTTTTTAAGAAATGAAATATATTTCCACATTATGTTAATTCTAAAGTAAATTTGTACTTGCTCTGTGAAAATTGGAAGTCAAATGAAAGGGAACTAATCTGGGTATCTTACTGTGGGAGAACCTGCAGCGTGAACTCAACCAAGCTATTAGACACTAGAGGAACCACATGGGAGGGAGCTGCTGGAAACAAAGCTTCATAAGTTCCACTGGCCACAGAATGACTCATTTCTTTCTTAGTTTAGGATTAGCCCTTATAGGAGCAAATGGAAAAGCTGTGAGAAACTCCAGCAGGTAACTAATTACACAATGCAAAATCAAATGCATCCCATCAGATATGTTCTTTACCCTTCTCAGAGTATGAAAGGGTACTCTAGTGCCAAAAAAAAAGGCAAAAATTTCAAGGAATTTCCATGTTTCCATATATTTTCTGAAATTAGTCCTTTTAAAATAATGCAGTAAGAACTGATGTTTTGGTGAAAATATTAATTTTTTTACTGAACTGCAAATGCCACTTGCACAGGGAGGAAGGGAAGCATGAGCCAGATGCAGAAAATTGCTCCATTTGCTGGCAGTGTAGCTATTTATATGTTGACAAACAGTTGTGCCAAGAGCAGATGGATATTTTCTAGGACTGAAGAACTGCTAATTGTTTGCTGCTGTTCCTCTCAAGTTCACGAGGGAAAGCCATTGGTGTTCTGCAGAGCAAAGCACGAAGAACCCAGCTCAAGCCAAGCATTTGGCAGAGTGGCCCAGCACCTCCTCTGACGGCGTGGAGGATGCCCTGAAGCAAGAAGATGCTCTGCCAGATGTCAGCTCAACAACTCCCAGCAAAGCACAGCCACGAGGAGCAGCACTTCCCAAATCTTCTGTGAGTCCTTCACTGAGCTGTACAGAGGTTTTCAGCAGAGGTTTTCAGCTCAGCCTGCTGAACATCCTCAGCCTGTGAAGGTTTTACAGCGTCTCACACGTATTTGAATCTTGTGGAACTATAAAAGTTTTTACACCACAGTGCTGGAATGATATCTATTTAATCTGACAGGGAAAAGGCATCTTTCCTTAAATCTGTGTATGAGTTACCTCAGCTCTGCTTGTTCCTCTCTGAGGCATGCACTGCCCACTTACTGACACATCCTGCTAGAGAGAAGTGTGAAAAAAGGGAAGGCAGATGAAGAGCAGGATATGTTTTGTTTTGTGTTTATTTTTTTATAAACTTAACTGCTCTTAGTCCACTTCAGTAAAAAAAAGTCACCATCATGTGTCTTGATATTCTTATATATATCAGCACCAAAGCACAATTTAGTTAGCTTAAAAAAGTCTCAGATCTGATTTATCTATGAGACACACTTCACAACACAAACCAATTTTGCTGTAGTAATACCATGTCAATATTTCTTGACAGAAGACAAATGTTGTTATTATTTTGCCATTTCTTACCTTTGTAAAAGTTTAGAATTTTATAAAATGACTCTTCTTTACATGTCAAAATGGTAAGTTGTTGGAAAGAAAAAAAAATTGAAGCCATTCTTATATCTATCAACAGTGATGGATTCTACAGTCAGGTTAAAAATGATTCTGGCACAATATTGATGTTCAAAAAATAAAAAGTAGGTGATATTTTTAATGGATATGTACATTTTTCCTATCGAAACTGAATAAAATAAAGCAGGAGAAAACCCACGGGAGCTATTTTTCATTGTGTTTTTTGGTATTAAAAAGTATTTATCTGTATGCTGTCTGCTGGACCCAATTGTGCAATATGTGTAGACATAATTTCCTCTCCATAGTGGTGATCTCCAGACAAAGCAGCCTCTTTTACCTTTGCATTCATCCTCTCCTTGCCCCTTCACTACATGGAGAGTGACAAATGTAAAATATCATCTCTGATTTAATCTGAGTTTAAGGGATTACTTTAAAAAATTACTAAAACTCTTGAAAGCAAAATATTTCAAGATTTTTCTTTGCCATTTTTTAAAAATCTCTATGATTCTTAATAAATACAACTTTGAGGAACCATGCACTTCCATATGGATCTCCCTCTTGTGCTGGTCTGTTCTTGTTTCTACAATTAGATCTTGTGCTAACACAAAAGCTCTACAAGACATGCAAGAGCCACTTATCTCTGCTTTAAACTGAGAGAGAAACTTCCAGGGTTTCCCTTGGGGATTACCTGGGTGTGACTGGCATGGAGGGGGGCAGATTTGCCCAGCTGATTCCAGATGTGCAGCACCTTGTCCAGCAGAAAGCAAGTGAGCTTGCACACCTTGTTTTGATCTAAACTGGTGCCAGGGTCCTAAAGTCAAGCAGAGCACAGAGATGAGGGCCTCAGGTTTTGTTCTGCAGCACCTCTGCATGCTGCTGCTCACCATAAAATGTCACATGGAACACAATCTACAGTTTCATCCCTGATTTAAGAACACGGTAAAGAAACTGTGTGATGGCAACAGAGCACTTGGAGAGGGAAACACAAACGACTTTATCCACCGAGTTATCCACCAGAGAATGAGGGCATTACTCTGTAATAAAACATGGTCAGTTCTGACCTTTGCAGAGCATTTATGAATCAATTCTGTTGCTTGTTAACCCAGCCAGGATTCAGAGACGTTCCTTCCCAAATCAGGAGTGAGCAAGTGGCAGTTCACAGGTTCCTCATGACAAGAGGACATGCCTGACACTGAGGTTTGATATTTAAGCTGTGCTCAGCCAGTGAGCTGAATGCAGAGATACAGCTTCACATATGGCTGTTGGATCACAAATATAAATATGCAGCTATATGTTATCTGTGTTCAAATGAATTATGCAGACCAGCTTCAAGAAGCTCTGAGTTTGTGGAACAGAAAGGCTGTGATGATCAAATTTAACCAAAGTTACAGTATTTATATAAATATTCACACACTTTTTTTTTTTCTTTAGCACCGTCCTGATTAATTTTTAATTGTAACAAATCAAAGCCAAGAAAAATACTGCACATTTCATTTCAAACTAAGGATTGCAGAATGAAAGTCTAAACATTTTCACTTATCTAAGGACCAGCTGCACTGAAATCACTGAAATTACTGCTGAGTTTTTATTTATATTGCAACAGCTATATTGGCCTAAAACTGACACAAAGGGAGAATTAGGCCATATATTTACATTCAGCACATTCTATGGCTCACTTTCATGCTGATTATTTTGCTATGTTTCCCAACTCCATGCTGTGTAAGTAGTTGTGGATGATTATTTTACACTGCAGCAGCTATAGGAAAGGTTTATCAATTCTTGCATAAAAGTAAACATATCCTGTATTCTGAACTTTAGGAACAGCCTTCATTTTTGCCTTAATCCTATACATTATATAAGCAGAACATTAAAAAAAATTACCTTAAAAATAAATTACCTGGACTTTAATCTGAAAATTGCACAATAACCCACTTACCATGTTTCAAAGGTCTTAGAATTATTTTTGTTTGCTTGTTTCCCATCTTTATTTCCTTCCTAGCACTGGCACAATGTCCCACAGAGCACATTGCATACATTCCCAGGTATAAGCTGGGGATACAGCAGGGTCAGTGAAAAGCAGAGCATATTTCAGTGCATATTCCTGTAAAATTACCATGCTTCTCTCCTTCTTTATCTTCCACCAGAGACACTAAGCAGATGATTTTGCAAAGACTTATGGATTCATTAAGTTTGAACCATGCCACATGTTCCTCCAACTTCAACAGAATTGCTCACACACTGAATTTAAGCACATACTTAACTGTTTTCTTTATTAACTCTCTGAATTCTGCATGGAATTCATGAGCAGTTTTCCCTGTGTTCTTGTAGGTTTCAAAAATAAGCAGAGAACCAAACCACTCTAAAATAAAATAAAATAAAATCTGTCCAGGAGGCTAATATGCTGCTTTACTACACAAAACATTTACCTTAATTAATTTTTGGGGAGAGGCAGTGACAGAATGTATTGAACCCTAATTCTTTATCTTTACAAAGATAAAGAGACTCATCTTATTTACTGAAGCTAGCTTATTTACTGAAGCACATAGAGCCATGCTAGAAGGAAATTTTTCTCAGTATCTTTGGACTTTTAAAGGGTGTCTGATATCTATTTTCTAAAAACTGTTTATGTACCTACACATGAAAATGCTGCTTTTTCTATGAATATAACATGTTATTTGGAATCAATGCTATGTGTTCCTTTGTTAGATCTGTAAAAAATCATACAGAGAAATGAATTTATACTGCAGCCTCTGATTGAAAGTTAAGATTTGTGCACAGCAAACTATGCAGAAATTAAGCACATGCATTTACCTCATACCTAATGATTTTAAGTAATTTTTGAGATAAGTATGCCACATGTGATAATTTTCCTATTTTTATGATTCCTATCAATTTCTCCTCATAAAAAAAACCTGTGATTTTCTATTTCCCTGTCATATCTCTTTGCAAAATGCTTTTTTAAAAGCTAAGATAAAAGGTAATTAAATTTACATCCTCAGAACAGAAATGTGGTTGTACCCCTGATTTGTTTCACCATCAACCAGGAGCTGCAGATACAAAATATAATTTCATTCCTTGCCATAAAAATCACCTACAATACAGACCTTCCTTTCTAATTTTAGTCAACAAATGTATTTCTAAATCCCCCAAGTTCCTGTTCTTCACTCCCCACCAATCTCAGCCTACTGCTACATAGGAACCTGACACAGGGAGCAATTAATCCACACTGCCAAACACAAGAGGAATGTAATGCTTTTTCAAATATCAAATCAGTCCAATTTCATTTAGACTTAAATGATTTTTCTGGTCCCTCTTCATGTAGATACCTCTGCAGTCAATTAGCATTGTCACTTTTAATCTGTAATACTCAGATACTGGTCATTTCCCATTAGAGGCTTATTAAATAGATTCTTATGGTCAGATAGAGCCTTCTGCAGTGTAATATCTGAGAGAGAAAACTGACAGCCATTATGCAGCTGGCATTTACTGAAAGGTTAGATGCTGCAGATAACCTTAATCACAAATTACACTGCACACCAGTGAGCTACCTCACCACTTCACAATTCCACCTGAACATTTCCCACCCAAAACACCCTTAGGTTTTTGCTCAGTTAAGCTTAACCATCTAGATGTTTCCTAATTAAAATGTTCCTATTCTTTAGAGCATCAGGCTTTACACCAGGCTTTCATGTTAGATGGAAAAACCTTTCCAAGAGCTTTGCAGCTCCAGAGGGTTTTGCTGCCTGTAAAGCCACATTCCCCTGAGCTGTGGACACATGTTCTCTGCTGGATCCCACTGTGCTGCCCCTCTGGCTTGATGAGAACCTGTCATTACTGAGGCTGCCCATGCTAAAAGATTCATTTGGAGGAGTCCCACGAGCAGCTCAGCCAGGAGGCTGAGGGGGGAAAACTTCTGGCACCAAGAGCCATCACAAGCAGGTGGGCAGTGACTTCAGATGTACTGCTGGCACGGCATGGAGCTCAAACAGAATCAGAATTTCTCAGAGTGATCTTTCCTGTACACAAAGATGACAGCACAGGAGTCCAGTTTAGAGGATTTTGCCAGAAAGGAACCCTCTCTCTCTTGTTAAAAGGCACTCAACACACTCTAGCCCAAGTAGAAGAGAAGGATTGGGGTTTTTAAAATAAAATTCTGATATTTAATGAATTTTTTTTGTGACAGACAATTTATTAGAAAAAAAGAGATTTTGTTAAACAGCTGAGAACTCCTTTGAACATAAACCCAAAGGGAGCGATGGCTTGGCTGGGATGTAGGTAGATGCAGAAATCAATACATCCATCATGTGGCCTTAAATAGTGACAGTTAAGTGCAGCAAAAACAGGTGATAAACTGTCTGATTTGTTTATTTGCTGCCCTTCAAACTCAATAGAAACCCACTGACTTAATGAACAACAGAGCAGATCTGTGTGACCAAAGTGCTTGAATCACTACTGGCTTACTGGTATGAGATCATGGCAAAGATTTCTACTCAGCAGTCCAGACTTCATCAGCAGTGCTTGAACCATTTCCTAGGGGCATGAGCAAACCTCTACTGTCTGTTTTGTTGTGGTGCTCATGGCAAATACAGGCAGGATGGCTTGGCAGCAGGGACAGGGAGACTGCAGTTGGGCTGTGCTTTGTGGTGTGTCTTTGAAGCCTTCTTACTACATGGACACCAGGTCTAAACCTGTGGCAAAATGAGGAACTGACCATGGATCTTCATGTTCTGGTTCTTAGACCTTCCTCCCACTGCAGCTCCAGGAAATACATCATTTATGCAAAAACTAACTCACTATTCATTAGTTACCGCAGTCACTGTATTCACACAGTAGATATTTTCAATATGCAACTTTATCAAAATATCTGTTTCATCCTGAGCAGTGCATGTGCATTTTTTTTTCCCCTCCTCAGATTTATTTAAGTGATTGCCTCCCTGATCAGTCCTACTGATTGTTTATCTCTGGTGGCACAACAGCACGCACAGAGCTGTGCTGCAAACTGACAGGCAGCATCTCACTGCACGGAATAATTCAATGCCTCATTAAAAATGAGAATTAGACGTGGCTTTGGAGATTAGTGCCAAGAGAGTTGTGCCATTTTACATTCCTGTTGATGCACACTGGAGGGATGTGTAGCAGGGTTTCAGTCAGAAGGCTCCACAGAGGTCACGGTGAGCAAGGCTGTGTGGGCTTTCTCCCAAGTCACAGGGATATGTGTGGGTTTGTTTATTGCTGAAATCCCTTCCAAAGCACCCCTGTTTACACAGCATTAGGGTGACCCAGGAGAGAAAAAAATGGAATAAAAGCCGAAAGCTCAGCATTAATGCTGCTCCTCGTGCTTACACATCAGAATAATTTCTGTCAAACCCTGAGACACAATAACACCTACAACACAATGCTGTTTGCTAGAGTGTAACTTCTCTATGCTTTACAGATAAGTGTAATACACTTGAATTCTGGTTTGATTTTCTGTTTGTATGAGATCTACAAAATAAATCAAGGCAAAAAAAATTAAACAACCACCAGTTGCCTTCCTCTCTGTCATGTATTTTTCCTATAACTTCCTATAAGGGATGAAGAATTGCAGCCCATTGGCACAATGAAAAGGATTTGCACGTTCACATTTTGAGGCTACCAGGGAAAATTTGGTAATGAAATATTTTCCCTTCATCCTTCTAAAGTCTCTTCTTGAACCTTGAATTGAAAGCTAGGGAAATGCTTAATATCCTACCAGCTTCCCTTGCTGGACAGACACGGGGTTTTATTAAGAGTGGAGATATATTAAGGATTATACTAAAGCAGCCTGACTTTTCTGGCTATGGGGACTGATACAAGTCTCTGGGAGGAACCTCCTTCTATTAATCCGTCTGCAAACACAGGACTTGAGGTCAGAGAAGGACTGAGAAGCCCCACTCTGTCCTTGCAGAGCCTGTGGACAGCAGCCAGTCACAAACTGTTCAGCACTACTCATTAGGAAAGCTCCTTAGGGCAGGGAAAGGCGACTTGAGCAGCCCTGTACAGCAAACCAGGGTTTGTGCTGTTGCACAGCAAAAGGACAATCTCTGCACAGCTCCCTGCAGCCCACATGCTCATGATAACCTGAAAGAGTCTCTTTGTGCACAAGTAATGCAAATATTACACAGCTCACTACAGGGAATGAGAATGAGGGACTAAGCTCTAATATTCATTAACAAATAACCACTGTTTCATTAAGCTGAGCGGTGAGGACTGTGCAGAACAGAAAACCACAGTGATTTAATATAGATTTCTAGTTGGAACATTATGATACCTGTAGAATACTTTACTAAATTACTGGTGTCAGTTGTATTTCTCTTCGAGACTAGGGAAATAGGTTATTGGCACAATAAAACATCTAGAGGCATTTAAAATGTCAGTCTAATAGCAAGAACCAGTAAGGCTTTTAATTACCTTCTGTGCCATTTTTTTAATTGCTTCAGTGGCTGCACTGCTTAGTGAATTCCTGACAGAGCAGCTGCAACTGACTTAATTTAAAATGTTTTTTAAGCTCTTGGAGGAAATATTAAGAAATACAACAGAAACACAGGCAACTACATGGGAAATTTTATGTGGTGAATGTGAGGAAATCTTTGGCTGTTTGCAGCATGGGCCAGAATGTTTTGAAGAGCTGGAATGGGTGTTCAAGTCAGCACTCCCCTCTGAGGAGAAGATCATGTTAGCTGGCTTTTGTAGGAGCTGTGTTATGGCAATTCAATTCATAGAAAGCAAAACCTATCCCTCGTGGTCCTGGCAGCTGCAGAGGAAAGACCAGAAGCTCAAGAGAAAGGCTGAGTGCCAGAAAATGTCCCAGGATGCTGGTAGTTCAGATCTTATCCTTATCTTGCAGATGCATTTGCAGCTCTTGAGATCAAACTCTGATTTTTTTCTTCAGGGGAGAAAGCTATTCTATTAACTGGGGAAAAAGCATATGAAAATTTTCCCCTAATTGAGCTTAATTTGCAGATGACTGGTGCACTCCACCCAAGGATTATCCCCAGCAATCACAGAGGTGGAGCTGAAGAATACAAACATCCAAGTGAGCTCCCTTTTTTCCCAGCAGAGAGGAAATGGCCACCTGCAAAGACTCAGGCTCCCCCAAACCCATGTGCCACCTCCAGTGAAGCTCTCTGACCCCACCCTTCCCAGCCTTGGACAACCAGTCTGGGCTCAGACCCCACTGTCCCAACCCAGCCTCTCAGCAGGAGAGGTTCAGATGTTGGCCCAGTGCTGCTGGGACTGGGAAAATCACAGCAGAGTTCCAACCTATGGCTCTCCAGCAAACCCATATGCTTTCAGGTTTATTTCATACTACACTGCACTCTGTTAATAAAATGGACTTTTAATCCATTTGGAAAACCACACGGGGCACAGATCCATCTTGCAAACCTCTCTTTCCCTCCTGGGGTTTATCTCTATTAGGCTGTAAAAAGACATCATTGAAAAGGATTAGCTTAACACCTCCTAGCATTGTTTCAAAGGGTGTTTCTACCCTACAAAAGCACAGCAGTGTCACATCCTGGCTGGAACATGGTTAAAGGAAACTTTTTTGCTAATAACACTGCAGAGAAGATATTCTACTCCAGCACATGCAAGGAGGTGAGGATTTCAGCCACACAAGTGGTACACAAACTAACAGTGCCTTATGTACTTCAATAAACGTAGGCAGGACAAATTCTTAGAGACATGAGGACACATCAGAGAAACAGGAAAGAATGAAATATTCTTAATCCAACACACTGATACTGGTGGACATTTAGAGTCATAAAATAAGACTATTCATCAAAAAATATTGGACTTTTTGTTGTCAATTCCAAATGGAAAAGACATGCCTTTTCTAGCTATTAATTTTGTCTTACATTGAAACTGGGAGAAAAACATAGACATGAGATAGAAATGTACTGGCAACCTTTCTAAACTGAGGCTTTAGCTAAATATACAGAGTAGTCCTTAGAGTGAATATTTAATAGCAATTTTGAAGGTCAGCTGGAGTCAGTAAACCATTTATAAATTATGCTGAAAAATTCTTTTGATGAGTCCTTGCAATAAATCCTTTTTGTGTAAACTACAACTTATTCTACTGGGCCCTTTCTAATTTCACTCATACTCACATAAATCAACAGAAAATCCATGGAAGTCAATGGAGTTACACTGAATACAGTGAAAATTTTTCATTTGATCATTCTAGGAAGTGTAAATTCATTGCATCAGCTTTTCAGGATTAATACAGTTTTAGGAGAACGTGTTGGTGACAAAATCCACCAGAAGATTTTATGCTCCAGTAGTCTAAAAATTCATGCTTACAAAACACTTGTCATAATTTAAAATAGGAGGGGTCTGTGTGTCAGATTTTACAGGATGTGGGGGAACTGGACCAGCATCTTTAATTTTAAATGAGATGGTTTGATTTAAAGATATTTTTGTCAATATTTTAACTCAGAACATGTAAAACACGTTTCAGTTCATGACTGTCTTACAGGGCAGATTTTATTCTCTTTAGCACACCACGATGTCTTGTTTGCTTGAACGTAAAGAGATTGCATCTTTTTAGATGTGCATAAATACAAAGGAAAAGCCCAGTCTCTGCGCATAAAATGCATCACTGTCATCAGAAATAAGAAAGCCTGGCCATGTGTGCATTTTTATTTTGGATTTAGTCCAAAAGTCTTCTTGTAACTGGGACAGATGTATGATCCAGTACAAGCACTTCAATGTCTTACAGTAAAATCTCTTTTCAGAATGAGTGGGTTTCCCTTCTTTTCTTGTCCACCTATGTTCACAAACGAGAACTCACTGATTTCTGTGTCAGCTTGGGTTGGACAACGTGCTCAAAAGTTGTCAGCAGGCGTGCACTGAAACAGTGGGACTGCACCAGGCTTTGTTTGTCCAGAGTAAGTATTATTGAATATATATAATGATATAAATATATAAATGTTTGCTGTTATTCAATGATATAAAATATAATTGAATAACAGCAGACAGGTGGACACCTGAAGAACACCCTGGATGCAAGGAAACACCTTCCAGCACAGTGACATCCACGCCTGTTACGCAGCTTGACACCTCAGAGTTCACATCAAGGCTTCCCTCAAACATTAAAGCAAATCAGGTGCCAGTTTTACTTGTTTTAAACCACAAACATTCTGGTTTCTTGGCTGCAGTTCCATGTTCATGAAAATTTGATGCAGTATAGGCAAGCAAAAGAGTCTGGCAAATCACCCCCTAGAATTAAATACTCCTGTTAACACCTCTTGATTTCATGTGGAATTAAAGTATCTGAGGAGAATACACAGCAAATTCAAGTCAGCAAGGTACATGAGAACATGTCAAAGAGGACAGGAATAGCCTTAATTACACCTTAACATTAAAATATCATTTAAAATGATAATTTCAGTTATTTTGTGTTGCAAAAGGATCCCTGGAATCTTTAATAAATGAGGGGAAATATTCCCAGATGTAGGGTGTGTTGTTTTACTCAGGGGTTTTCCCTCATGTCAGGAAAAAAAAATTGTATAAAACCATCTAATATTTAAGTACTGTTCTATAAATTTATATGGTAAGAGTTCCAGTGGACCCTTAAAAATAGGACAGGTTAGAATAATTTTTCAGACCTAAATTCTGAAACTCATTCAAACACCATAAGCAGTGTACTGGAAGGCTACATTTTCTATCAGTTATCACTATCTTCATACATCTATCAACTTTTATTCATTACTAGGTTCATATTATAGAATTTTATTGGATCATTGACTAATGCTTTCTATTTTTCTGTTTCAGATTAATGTGTTTATTGATGCAAAACCAAACAGATATTACTTTTGGGAATAAACAGCAATACACTGAATTGAGCTTTAATGTTGGTTTCTTTACCAAAGTGTCTAAAGATAAAGAATTAAAATATCTGCTTCCATTCATCATTTCACCTACACAAGTTCCAGTATTCTGTTACATGAAAGAGGTTTTGCACTTGAGACAAAAGTTTAATTATCAGGCTGCTGCTAGAATTGTGATACATTCTTAGGTAGCTATATTACCTGTGATCACCCAGCAGCATTTCAGTGTTTTAATTTTAACCAATGAGACACTTCATTTTACATCTCCAGAACCTTGTTAAATACACTGAACAACAACAAATTTTTTATTGATCTTAATGGAGGTGTTCGATGTTAACTTCATTTCACTCTGACATCCATTTAAATTCCTTTTATTCCTTGCAGTCTTTAGTTTGGCATAGGACAATACAATTCATTGAGGCTCTAATATGTTTAATTATGCTCCGTGGAAACATGTTTAAAATTCATTCCAGTTCTAACAGATGCATATAAGCCAAATGCTTCCATAAAAAGGAAACTGGAGACTTTACAGACTTCATTCCATGCAGCAGGAAGGGAGGGTAATCCCTTTCCCATCTGCATATTTTGATCTATTTTAGCCTGAGTTCCTAAATCTGAGGTTCTAACTTCAGAAAGGCAAACTCAGCAGTCCTGAGGCAAGCTGCAACCAGCAGCCTCCATCAGCCCTGCCTCCCCCAGGCACAGAGCTGACCTGAGAGGAGCCCAAATGGATGCCTGGGGTCTGTTTTAGGAAGGAGGCCACCTGCCAGTTTAAAGGTAGAAAGGTGAATGGGTCGGGATGTGCTCTGCACTGCTCCTACACAGACAAGGGCTGGGCCTGGGAGAGAGGATCCCTGGAATTATAAACACGGGAGCTGCAGCAGGCAGCAGATCCAGCTCAACAACCACCCCAATTCAAGCACCTCCAGCTTCCAGGGCAGTACCAATATATGGTGTAAAGTTGGGCACTGCTATGAAGAAACCCAAGAGGCAGAAGCAGAATTTTATAGACAAAATGAGCATTAATTTCACAAATTAGCCTGTTCTAATTGCATTTATTCATAACTCTTGCAGTATCACTGCTGGTGACTGAGATCTAATGACCTCTCTTACAACACTGCTGTTGGAGTCAACACTATACCCATCCCTTGCTGTGTAGCATCCAAAAAAATCCTCCTCTTTGACAGGATTTGGCCATGCATGAGAGCTCCAGGTAGTGCTACTTCCATTAACTCACCTCTTACTGCAATAACACATATAATTAAATGTACATTTTGTTTGGATGTGGAATTTTGCCTAAACATCCACCCAGTTTTCCATTCTCCTCTATTTTCAGTCACAAATTTCTTTCACTGACAAGAAGAACCTAGAATTAATTTGTTTCCTTTTTGCTCTTTTCCCTTTGGCTGTTGTGAACTTGAATGTCATTCTATTTTTCTCTGTTGATGATAAGGTTAACAGTTTCCTTTTCCTGGGTTGTTTTGGACCCACCTTCTCCAGCAATTTTAACTTTCCTGCTTTGATATGAGCAGTGTTATAAACAGTACTCTAGACAATGTCCAACTCTACCATATGGAGCAATAAAAGTTCTTGGATTTCCTCATGATTTATAGCACACAGGACAGGTAATTCAATTCACTCCACTGCTTGATTTGTTTTTCATTGCCAGTACACATTGGGGTGAATACTTTAGGGATTATTTTAATGCAGAAACACCCAGATTGCTTTATTTATTTAGATATCAGCACATTTTCCAGTTTATGAATGGCTTCTGGTTTCATTGTTTATTCATTTACCTGGGCTGAATTTCATGTGTCATTGGTAGGTCCCATCATGTCGATGTTTTCCCAAATGACCTGTGCTGAGCACGTGGGACTTTTTCTTTTCACACTCAGTTCCTTTTAGTTGGTGCTATTACTTGGAAATTCAGTATAGATTAAGGGGATATTCTGCCCCTGCCAGCTCATCCTCCCTCTGCACAGGACTATCATTTCCATCTGTCTGACACTAATTCAACATTTGTGTTTTGGCATAAGCCTCGCCGCAAAATTCCTACTAAAGACTGAGTTTGTGACACACAACCACTAGAATCACTCCAGCTATATTTAGTTTTCACTTTTGACTTTAAAATCCCTTCTGGAATACTACAAAAAGTCTTCAGAGAATCTAAATGTGATTACCTCTAAGTCTTCCTTAAGGACCAGGAGAGCAACAGTTTATTTTCCTTATTAAATGGTTAGAGCTGCTGTTAGCCCTCCCCAGAAACTTTTCCCTGAGGGAGACATGCCTATTTCGTGGATATGGGCATGTTTAAAATTGTACCTAGCTATCAGCAAGCCTACAAAAATCATTCAAATGTTGAAAAACATTTAAAATGGATATTTTTTAAAATACTTTTTCCAATCAGAAGTCTGTCTGTATAATACAGTAAGCTCAAGCAGCAAACCAATTTATTTACCATGATCTAAGAATGCTTATCACTCCTGCTGGAAATCCTGGTTTCTCAGACAAAAGAGATAGTCTGTAAAGACCATACTTTAATTTTAGTGCTTCCCTGAATCACTAAACATGAGAATTTTCCTTGATTCAGGTGCACCATATTTTAAATCCCTCTTATCTTCCAGAAGTGTTTAAAAGAAGACTCCTGCCATCAAAGTCAAGCCCAACAAATCTTTAAGATAAGCAATTCTGTCACCTTCTGAAGTAAAACTTGAGGAAATTACTAAAAAAAGTTTAAAAAGAATATAAAAGGGGAGGACAGATGTAATGTCACATGTGAACACTAGAATGTAGTACCACATTATTCAAAGTTGGAAATTCCCTCCAGCAAGTGCAATTGGATACTTCTTTCTCTCTATTAATATTTCTATTTGCCTCCAGACACTACAGAAGATAAATTTAGGTTAAAGTATTTTTTTTCTCCACAGACTTCTGAACTAAACTTTAAAAAACCATTTTGCTCTACAGAGGTTTGATACTACACTTCCCTAATTTTATGCTGAACATCTGAACATATTAGAAAATTGTAAGGATTTAGAGGAGAAAACAAGCCCCAAATTTCAGGGGTGATCCTCTACCATCCATGGATTTCTCTACTGTTGGAAGGCAACAACAGCTTTTACTGCCTGTGTTGTGTCCTTTAATGCCTTTGTCTCTGGATTGCTGAATCATTTCACACAAGAGATGGTTATTTTCACTTAGCAATGCATCTGCAGTGTTCTGAGCAGCAATGTTTGCTAAGGGAGCTGTGTCCACACGGGGAAAAAAGCAGTTCCCAGATCCCTTGAAATGCTAGAGTGAGTAAATGACACTTTTCTGATGGAATGATATGATATAGGATGGGATGCTTGAAGGAGGCTATATGGCTGTATTAAATAAAAATATTAAATAATAAAAGCAAGCCAATTCATGCAGATAATTCCATAGACCTGAAGCAAGACATGTCTACCTCAAGCTTTCAGTTTCATGAGCTTCACACCACAAGGAGAATCAAAGCACAAGATACAACAAAGGAATTTGTTTTGCCACCAGTTTACGAAGAGAAGATACAGCATGAAAATGGCCATGATGTACTATATAAAAAACCAATAAAACACACATAAAAATATTAGACACATCACAATGAGCTATGTTGCTTCATTTTTGCACTTGAACTTTCATAGAATCATGCAAGCCTAGAATGGTTTGTGTTGGAAGAGACCTCAGAGATCATCCTGTTCCAAGCCCCTGCCATGGGCAGAGACACCTTCCTCTAGACAAGGTTTCTCAAAGCCCCACTAAACCAGGCCTTAAATTTTAAGAAGTCCCTCTCCCTTACATATTCACAAACCCCTCTGCATGTTTATTCTTCTTATTATTATTTCCAGCATGACTTGCAACTTCCAGGAGCTGAGTTTGAATAGCCAGCGAGGGTGTTTCTGCAGCAAAACAAACTGCACAAAAATCAGCGCTGTATTATCTCTACAAACATGTACTCATCCTTACTCATTTTGCAGTTCTCAATCTAATGGATGTCAGGGTATTTAACATGGCCCATTCTTCATGGAGAATAGTCATCCCATTTGCTGCTGTGAGATTGATAGTGCCGAGTGCTATCAATCCCCAAAGCTCTGATGCAGGCCATGGACCTCAACCAAGAGATTCCTTTCTGTGCTATCAATCTCACAGCTCTGTGCTCTCTCCAAGTCTTAAATCAGTCTGGTTGATATCTTTCCAGTTTCTGTATTCCTGCATCAGCAGTCTGGCTAAACGTGGCCATCATTCACTACCTCTGTTTCAGCAGTGGTTACAAACACAATATCACTTCTATTATTGTCATTACTATTTATTTTTATTACAAGAACAATACTGAGGTGATCAGTGCTTTTTAAACCTAGGAAAAACCACAGATGTCATCCCCCAATACAGGGAGATTTTTACCATAGTGAGACTTTCAAACCTAGACAGCACAGATAAATACAAACTTCAACAGCCTTGTGTTGAATAACAGGAAAGTGCAACATTTGTTCCATTATGGATGTTTCCATCTTTAACTCACTGAGCTCTGAGGTACCACAGAAAGCTCCTTCTGTTAGAGTAGAAAGGGACAAGTGGCCCTGCTCTGAGCACTACTGGTTACTTTGCCTAATGGCCATTAAATTGTCTCTTTAAATACTTCAAAAAGCCTTCCATGCTTTGTGGTCCTGGAAAATATTTTGTGTATTTGTGAACACTAAACGAAATATTAAATTGGCTTTCCCGTCTTTTTTTGTTTAAGTGATTTTTTAGGCTAAGTTTATCCATAAGGAGCAGTATTTACAAACAGGCACTCCATAAAAATACCAGCAGAGTCTAAGTCTTGGAAGGTAAGGGAAATCTTCAGTTGAAAGCTTATGGCTCACACAGAGAACAGCTGAAATGTCTCTCATATTCAAGTCTTAATATAAGCTGATAATTAAACCCTTTACCATTATTGTTGAATGTGGATTCTAAATCCTTAAAATATGGGAATGTCAAGTCACCTTTCCCACTGAGACAATTTAACAATTGAAATTTATGAACCATATCCTTCATTACGACTTCCATTATGTAAGGGGATCTTAATTTTAAGCCCATTCAAATTTTCAGTGGAAGGATGATGAAATAGTATGAACCACAGCTTTTACAGAGCTGCTTCCATACAAAAAAGATTAGATAATATTCTACACGAGTATCTGGGTCTACACAGTGATCTTTTATTTTTCACTTTTGTTCATCCCTTCCTAATTAATATGCACAATAAATATTTCTGCACAAGCACCCAGCTTGGAGTGCCAAGACGAGAACCTGTATTGAAAATCAATAATTTAGTGGAGACTCTATTTACTGTTTCTTTTTGCTGCCCATAAAGGCTGTCACAAAGACAGAGGCCCAACCATTCTACTCACTGGGCAAAACAACTCCATCTGAAATGTCAGAGTCTACGAGTACAGCCGACCATGGACAGACAAGGAAAGGGAAAATAATGCACATAACCAGCTCAGAAAAAGGGGAAGTGATCAGAGTTAGACCAAACAGAGGGTGGGGAGATAAGAAAATAAGGATTGCCAGCTGATGGAGATTGGGAAAAGTAGTGCTGGACTCATCTTGAGTTCATCTTGAGTCTTGCAAAGGGACTCCAGTGTGAAACTTGCTTGCCTTTGCTGGTGGAAGAGACACAGGTTCAACCATAAAGGAAGATGAAATTAAACACAACCCCCGCCTCCAATGTGCAAAGCTCAAATGGGAAGTTCAGCTAAACAAAGTGCTCCACCAGAAAAAAATAGTGATCAGTGAAAAACCCAAGAAAAATGTTCTTTTTATGTGATTGTTTTGAAATTATTTAATAAAAAATTGATAATTTCATATAAAAACACACAGACATGAACTTAAAATGTAGTATCTCCACTGGTCCAGGAGCTGGATTAAGTAGATGGAGATAGAAATGTTTTAATTACTAAGGAAAGGTCTTTTATTAGTCTCCAACTTATGTATTGATTTTCTCTGATTAATTTATAAATGTGGTCTATGGAGTACTTAGAATGCAAGTTTTTGAAAGCACTGCTGTAAATACCTGATTTCTCTCTCATCTTTCAAGGACAGATTTCTTTATTTTAAACTAAATTTCCCTTTATTCTGCAACAGACCTCATCTAGTCACAACTTCAGTCTGCAATGAATGCATCTAGTGAATTAATTTATGCCTTTTTTTGAATTATAATTACTCATTTTTTATAGAAGCTGTGATTCCTACAAGAAGAACTGATTGAACTTTCACTGCTTACAGCATGAGCCTATAAAGATGCTTGTACGAATCTTACAGTAATATCTTTACAGAAGACAGAAATGAGGATATAAAAATCTGAAATACAGTTCACTTAGATTGCAGTTTAGTGGAAGTACATGACACTTTATCAGTTGTATAAGTCCTCCTAACTAAATTATGTTACAATGATGATGCCATTAATCATGCCTGCAGTATTCTCCCCATCGTAAGAGATATCTCCAATACACTCAGGCTCTCCTAAAGAAAAATACCACACACTCATTTATTCTCTATTAAAGAAAAATAATGGAAGCAAGGTAATTACTAGCAACAGTGATGTAAAAACCAAAACATGAGCATATGCCAAAAACAATTGGGAAAAAATGAGCAGTAAATTCTATCAGTAAAACTGTCCTGTTCTTCAGCAATAGAGCAAACTATAAAGAAACTCCATAAAGCTGTTAATGCAATGTAAATCAAGGCCTCCAGAACCAAGGTCATGCAAAAACTGAACTTTCTAAAGTCAGGGGAGCAAAGTGAGGGGAAAAAAAATAATATTCTATGGTGTATATGCTATCCCATCTGTTAAATAGTGGGGGTCAAGATGATGTGAGGAAGGGCAAAAATCAGAATACAGGGTAGGAATGGGACAGAGCAGTCATCAGTATGCAAAAACCATCTGTTTAAGGGAAGAATAATTTAAAGGTTATTTCAACAAAAGCAAATTAACTGCAGAGTTCAATATCTGCTTTGTCATTACAATCCACCCTAAACATTAATGCAAAGTGCAAATAGCTAGTAATTCTCTCACCTGTACAGCATGTGATGCTGGATCACAGAAGTTTGGAAGAACCATTTAAAATTAGTTACTAAGCACACTGTGAAAAAAAAAAATTATTGTTCCTTATTGGCTTTCTTTTGGAGGGAGGGTAGTTCTGCTGCATTGCAAAGAACAACCTGTGATGTGATATTTTACATCTGAGTTCCCACAGCTATCAAAAAACCCCCTCATTTATCATAAAACTCTGACTATAACTGCAGTGGTTCAAATGCCTCTACACAAAAAATTGAAATTGCCATGGCAGTGGTCCCAGAATACAGGACATGGGCTCTGGGAAGATGTGCAGGCACAGCAAGGGAACTCCAGCCACCCCTCCATAGCACAGACATCACATATTTATTACATGTTAACATATTTATTTATTACATGTTCACATATCACACACCCAACACTCTCAGTGGAGCTGGCTCTGCTCTAACAGGCAGCTCAGCAGAAGCCAAATGAAAGTTTTATCAGCCCAGTTTATAACAGTTTATATTCCTTCAGTGTTTCCTTAAAATCACCTCTGAACTGAACCCTTTTTTTCATTGATTTAAACTGTTTGAGTAGAAGTGTTTTTCAGGTGTCTGTACTTCTCTCAATGCAAATCAGTGTTTTTATACATTGCTGCAGAGAACAGCTAAAATTACCACAGTAAAGAAAACTATTAAATTTTCCTATATATCATCCTCACATTAGGCTGAAAGCTCAACGTGTTTTGCAAAGGAATGGAAATGCCAAGAATGACAGGCAGAGGCTTCATCTTCGAAACCTGCTGTTAGTTGTCAAAGGAGACACAATTTTCTGGGTTTTACACAATTAATCCTGTTGCATTTACTTAAATTTCAATGCCTGCAAAGTGTTTCTGTGCAAGTGCTGAAATATGTGCATGCAGAAGCTAAATATGTGCAGGCAGAAATGTGTCATTAGCTTCTGCATGCACAGTAGAGAAAATTGGAACAAAAACGCCCTAAGGAAAAGATCCCATAAGTTTACAGTTGAAATGGTCAAAAACCAATGGCTAAAAAGCAGCATTTAACCATCCAGCAATACATTGTGCTTGTTGTTTGTTTTAGGCTTTTTGTTATATGGACTCCAACATATGTGTGGGTGTGTATGCATCTTCTGGGCAGAATGTGAATTAGATCAGATAAAATACATATCAGCTCAACAGGGTGCCCCAAAACACTCACCAACCAACCCATCCATTGCTGCATTTGCCATCTTAAGCAAATTCAATTTCTTCCTTTGTGATAAAATAAGCCAGTTCAAAGCAGATAACATCTCACAGTAATGAGTCCCAAAGCTGCAATTTAACACAAACCTAGCAATTCTATTATACAACACATCCAGTTCATTAAAAACAACAAGCCAGCTTGTATATGATCTGTATCACCACAAATCAAACATCAGCAAACTAAGCTGCTGGGAAATGCATGGTCCAGTTGAAAGAAAAAAAAATTAAGCCATGTAATCACCTCAAACAACAACAAATTTAGATTTAGTGTTCAGATGAATTTATGTTCATGAGCCATTAATTGTGAGATAAAAGCCGTTCTTATCCAGTAAACTTTAAAAGATCATAACTGTCCCCTATATGAACTATAGTATATTCATAGCAAATATAATCACATTTAATGTATTATTCCACATATCTGAGTTTATTCAAATATACAGCTTACAGTATCAGAGGTCTGGTTAATCATTATTAGTTTATTTATTGGAAATCTGTGTGAAGGACAACAGAAATCCATTTACAAGATATCACTGAAATAATTTGGACTCAGTCCTTCATTTCATGAGCTGCTGGACACCTGGCAACCCTCATTATCTTTAATGAGAAGCTTCCAAACCTTTTCAAAATATGAACTGGGCACAATGGGCCCCCAGCTGAAGCATCTTATATATTTTAGCATTCACACCACTATAATGCCACCAGCTATGTTGCATTATACTTGCTTCACCTTGCTTAATGGAAAGGATCTATCAGGTTTAATGCTAATGAAATATTTTAAAATTCCTCTAGGCTCAATAAAAGGCAAGAGATGTGGCCCACACGTAGTGTTCAAGTGGTCAATTCTAGTTTTAAAGCAACAATATACAACTCTTTCTTACAGGTTTACCATTTTAATTGCTCTCTCTAATCCAATTTTACACCTAATAGGCCATTCAGGATGCTTTTAAAGTAGTGTACATGTTACTGCAGCAATTTGCTTACTGCCTCACCATCCATCTCCTGAATTACTCTCAGTGTATTTCCTGCCACAATGTCTGGATATTCCCAGGACAAGATCTGGGAAGAGCAAAATGAGGCAGGGAATGCCCCCTTAACCCCAACCAGGCTGTGCCTCCACACTGCACACATGCACAGGGGAGATTCCTGAGACTTAAGTTCCTATGGCCATTCTCCCACCTCCCGCAGAGGAAAAGCAAGAGCTGGGTTATTCTGGTTTTTCCCATACAGGAAACAGAGGTTCCAATTTATTTCTCTAAATGCTTCAGGCTGTGTCTTTCCATCACAAAAAGTGGGATCCATGACAAGTACAAATCACAGCCAGTGACAGAAAAGGCCAAATCTTCCCAGTGATGATTCTTGTTCTTAATTGCAGCAGAAGGCAAAAGGACATTTCTTGCAATAATCAAAGCTACATTACACCAGCTTAACAGGGAAGTGAAGGGCACGATATTAAAATCACCACAACAAACTGCTGACATGCCAAAGAGAGCAAAGCTGTGATTATTACAAACTTAGCTCATCCCTAGAAGAAAATCTACTTTAAATTGCCTTATGCTTCTGTACTGGCTGAAGAGGGACCAGCGCTACTGCAGGGCAGACACAGAGACCAGGGTGCCTGGAAGAATCTGGCTGCCTGGTGGGATTTTGCTGCTGTGTGCCTCGATGTTTTGGGAGCAAACAGGCCAGAGTTGTGTGCCTTGCTCACAGCAGTGGTTACTGAGAAGCTGAATGCTGCTTTCAGGGCTTCTTGGGGTCATTAACTTGGGGTTTATATATTAAATTACAGATTTAGGAGGGTGCTCACAGGGTCTGGTGTGGGCATTTGTGTACTATGGATGCTTGAACATAATGTTGATTTCTATACAAGTAATGGCAGCAGGAGCAGAGAGGCAGTACATTAATTAAAATCCAAGTGATTTGGAGAAAACATGGTGCTGCAACTCTGGCAAAACCTGAGAAATTACTCTGCCCTGACACTGCCTTCAGAGACTCCCTGGCCTCAGGAGGAAGAAGCAGCAACTCACTTTGTATGAGGAAGGGAGTGAGGAGTGAGAAGCACCATTATACAAGAAACTAAAGTTCAGAAATTTCATCTTGCAACCATCAAAACCTCACATTTTTTCAATGTTTCCAAATGTTTTCAGAAGCTCTTAAATTCTCTGAAAGAACAGCACAGCCAGGCACTCTGAACCAGAAATGTGAGGCTTCCCAAAATATCCCAGAGTCAGGAAATATGTCAGTCCTGGGTCAGTCCCCAGTGTCCCAGTAAGAGAAATTTGCCTGACAGGCTCCAACAATGCCAAGAAGCCATGAAACTTGAAAACCACAAAACTTCCACTTCTTAGAAGTGAAGGGAGGATGCATAGGGGAAAAAATCTCTGTTACATTTTCAGCTGGCATGTTCTAATTTTATGGCAAATGAATTTTCTCCTGAAAAAGTGACTGTGATGGCAATTCCCCAGACCTCAGTCCTGCTCTTACCTGCAATGCTTCCCTGAACTGGATGGACAGTGAGCAAAATCCTGGAGGCTTGGATCACTTAGGCAGATAAGGACACATTCTGCAGAAAGAGATGTGCTTCCATGAGCTGGAAAACATCACAAAGCACACTGAAATGTGCCAGCTAAAAGGCACCAAAAAGCCATGGATACCTTCCCCTTTAGGAGAGTGCAGAGTGCCAGGATTCAAAGATATGAGCAGTGTTTAACAGGCACCAGCTGCTGCCTCCTGTGCTGGGTGCACAAGGCTGCACATCACATCACACCTTGCAGGCTGGATTCTGAGATGTTCAGCTTTGCAGCGAGGGAGTTTGGGGATTAATACCTTATTATCACAAAGACACATATAATTCAGCAGCTTGCTTAGTTTTGAGCAGGGTCCCAAGCCTGGCACTTTGCACAAAATCTGTCTTAAGCCAAAACAATTACAGATTTCCAAACAAGCTTCCAGTTGCTGGAGGGGGGAAGAGAAGGGCAATGAAAACCTGTTCTAAATAAAATGGACTTCTGGTGCCAGTGAGCAGTACTATCTAGTCTTTGTGTCTCAGCCAGGTTTTCAACTGTCAGAGATGGGATCTAAAAATTGAATTCAGTAACAGGAGTTTTAATCTTTAGAGACATTACTTGTCTCTGAACAGTGGTTGAGAGGAGCTAAACAGAGAAGCTGATCAATGTGTCATAAGCACAGGGTGTACAAACATCTATACAGATACTGTTCAGTCAGAAATGTTTTGCAGTACCATTCCCAATTCACAAAGGGCTTTTGGTTAGCAGATCTCCAGGTCAGCCAAGTTTCATCACCACCGCATATTTCAGCTGCTCTAACAAACCCAGAGCAATCTTTTAACCCAGAGTAATCTTTTTAGGCTCTTATTTCACAGGTTTAACTGTAAGTTTTACTCCTTAATTGTAAAGTAGTGAATTTCTACTATGAGTCTTTCCAACTTAACACAGTCCATAACTTGAGCAGCACCACTTTATGGTACAGACATGTGTTACAACACCATGCAATATATCAGCTACTGTCACCTATAGAAATTGGTACTTTTAAGCTTGTTGCCAAAGAGCCAAAGTGAGAGTATTTTTGCAGACATTAATTTCAGTGTTTAAAAGCGTTTCCAGATATTAATTTTAGTGACTTAAAAGCGCCCAAAACTATAGAGTTGCATTGATACCAGCTACACTGCCCTGTGCTTACATTTTTTTTTTTTCTGGAAAACAGTAAGTCATTGCTACTTTGGCAAAGCTACAAAATGAAGTGACCAAGAACTACAGAGTTGGCTCAGAAATGTAATCTGTGTTTGCCTTGCTTGAGAGAGGGCACAGAAGGCAAGACTTCAGATATAAAACATACCACATACCATTCTCAGCAGAAGCTGTCAGCACTATTCCTCCAGCATAGTAAATTATGCTGGAAATTAAATGAGAAATTACTAGTTTTCCAGATTCTATACATTAAGAAGTGATATACAGTATGAAATATTGCTTCTCAGATAAAGCAGCAGCCCTTGCCTCCAACTCTATACCCCAACAGTCACCAATGAAATATAATTGCTGGCAAGAGAGAGGTAAAAAAATGAATCAGTGGCTTAAGCATGAAACTGCCAGTGAGCAGGCAGACAGGGAACCAAAAGGAAGCAATCTTCTCACATGGATTAGCTTGTTTCTCTCTGCTAACTCACCACAATTAATACTACATACACCAACAACTTGGAATTTAAAATAAAGAGAAGATAAATCATTTTGATAAGTGGCTGCTATTGGCTTTAACTGGAGCAAGACATGTAGCATCAATATCAGGCTCATTGAAGGAGACATTAGGTTCCTCATATTTGTTGTGCTTTTAATACCTCTTTTTTCATAACTTATCTTTTTGAATAACGTGGAAGCAATAGAATGCAAGACAATTATTTTACATCATCACCATGAACTCCTGCCATGTGCTTAGTTCTGTCTCCTGAGTAACCTCTTTGTGTTTTCTCATTTCCAAGACACAAAGAACTCAGAAATTCTGGTAGATACCTGTGCCTGAAGGCCGAAGATGCTGCTGTGACCCAGGGCACAGCTCAGCCTCCTGCCCACATGGAGCTGCAGCCTGGCCCAGAGCAGGAGGTGTGAGAGGTGCAGCAGAACATCCAGGCTGGCTTTTGCCCTCACTGGGATGCAGTTTCCACTCACAGTGTGCAGCACCTGAGGCTGACAGGCCAATGCCAGCAGTGGATTAAAATGGTGAAGGTAAATGACATCTGCCTTGCAGCCTCCTGCAGCAGCCCTCTCCATGACTGGTGCACATCCAGATCCTGATCACCCTAACTGGGCCTCCAAGGGTTTCCCATGCTGCATCCCACATTTTCTCAGCCATAAAGTGCTCCAAGAAGAGTATAGGGAAAAGTCTTTTCCATACTGAAGAACTTCCTCTGTTTTCCTTTCATTTTTTCTATATGTGTTGCTTTGAGAGCTGGTTCTCCAGCTTCTATGTGATCTTTGCTGTGACTTGTTTCACCATTTAGCTGGAAAGTAAAACTAAATTTCTGGCCATCGCTATATTTGCAGCTGGGTTTAGCCCTACATCCTAGCTTCTGTGACCTTGGGAGCCCCATGCAGGAGCTGACATTACTCCTATGCTCCATACAAAGCTATATATTCTGAACTCACACACATAAAAACCCCCGTTTTTAAAAGCAATTTTGAGATCCTGTCTTTGAAAGCTAAATGCCAGCTGAAAACCTGGCCAAGATATACAGACTAGAGAGCACTGTCCATCTCAAGCCACTTCTCTGAGCATCTCAAACTGCCCTGTACAATTATCAAGTCAGTTAATTGAACCTTGTGGGTGGTGTGCATATGGTTGGGATAGGCCTGATCAGAAGGCAGCAGTTTGCAATTGCTTTTTTTTAAATTCAGAAATAATTTTAGCTCATCTTTTACCTGCGAGCTTACATATTAAACCCAATTAAAAATGCACTTTGTTCTTTAAAAATGAAACTCAATATCAGTCACTCTCCTTTTATCTCTTTGGTGCAGTGGTACTGCTGGAGAGAGAAGTAATTAATGAAGAGAATCAAAAAGTTTCCAAAGTGTTTCCTCTTCACAATATAATCATGATTATATTAATGCAGTGTTTTTATTAAATGAAAATCAAGCCAACCTAGGCCTGTGAGTGTTGTTTCACAGGCAAAGAAACCTTTATTAGCATTCCCTAGCTGCTGCTGCAATTCTTTCAGGGAAGTTTTATTGCTGCAATATATATTCTCAGGTCTGCTACTAGATTTTTGTCTTGTTTATGGAATTTAAATGGTGTATTAGACTAAATTCTTCACTCTGCCTCTTTCCAGAAATGGAGATCCTAGACAGATGAGTTGATGGGAAGAAATCCAAATAGAAATAAACTCCCTAACACTTTTGTATTAGAATTCAGTAAGCAGCCACATTTGTATCAGATATCAAATTCTCTGCTGACCTCTGCTGAAGTTGTTGTGGGAACAAGAGCAAGGGAAACGTGGTCAGGCAGAGCCATGTGCTACCCTGATCCCAAACCCAGAGCCTTCAGGCTGTGAGGGTGAAGCACCAGAACTGCAGCTCTGAAAACTTCAGAGTAGATTCATGGAAGTGTTAATGTTGGAAAAGACCTTTAAGCTCATCCAGCCCAGCTGCCAAACCCAGCTCCACCACCATGCTCACCATTAAACCATGTCCTCAAGAGCCATACCTACACCTTTTTTAACACTTCCAGGGATGGTGACCCCACCACCTCCCTCAGCAGCCTGTTCCAATGCTTTACAACCCATTCCATGGAATAATAACTGATCTAAACCTCACCTGGTGCAACTTCAGGCCATTTCCTCTCATCCTGTCATTGTTTCCCTAGGAGAAGATACTGACACCCACCTCACTACATCCCTCCTGTCTGGGAATTGTAGAGAGTGAGAAGGTCCCTCCTGAGCCTCCTTTTCTCCAGGCTGAGCCCCGCCAGCTCCCTCAGCTGCTCCTCATGAGCCTGGTGCTCCAGATCTTCTCCCAGATCCATTGCCCTTCTCTGGACTCACTCCAGCACCTCAACATCTTCCTTAGAGGGGGGAAGCCCAAAACTGAGCATGGAGTTTTCTCCTCCCTGTCTGTCCTGCTGACTCCTGGGACACCTCCAGAGAACCTGGCCCATTCCAGGCCAGCTCTCACACTCCATGCCCTGACCAAGCTGGGATCTCACCTGGTTTCAATGCATGGAGCAGCCAGAGGGGTGGACCTTGCTCTGCTTCTGCTCTTTCCACCAAGAAATCCTAATGCAGAGGGGCCCTCAGTACTGGCCCAGCAGTGCACAGACTCTGTGAGCCACTGGGGTTATGTCCTCTGGGCTGAAATGTCCTTCCCCTCTTAGTTTATTTCCACTAAGCAAACAATCCCAAAATCCATATAGTGAGTGCCAAGGTGCCAAAGGAAGAAATTAGGTGGATGCTTTTCTCAAATGGAGCTTTCTCCCATGTCCTACATTTCAGAAGGGATGGGGCAGGGAGTGCCTGCCTTTCCCCAGGGTTTCTCTCCATCTGGTAGGCAGTTTATGTAAATGAAGTCATGCTGTGGCCCTCCCCTTGTTCAAATGGGAGCAGACAGCTTCTTTCCCTGCAGCATTTTGGGCCCCAGGGCTTAGGTTTAAAGCCAGAATAACTCTACTGAGTTCAGAGGAGTTACACTAACATTAAAATGGAGGAGTCTGAATCTTTGCATCCTTAGTACTCCAGTCTTGCTGGCGTTATTTTATTTATTCAGCTCGTCTTTCCAGAAAACATCCAATTTAGATAATAGCTAGTGGGAGAAGCAATCCCCTTTAGGGATCAGCAGTGGTTGTTATATGATTTCTTAACAATTTTCTCAGCAGCAAACAAGTCTGCTACTGAAATAGTATTTCTGTAGCATGTGAGAGTACAGCTTCCAGAACCATTTAGGTCTGTTAGAGCTGAGGAAAAAACCCCAACAGTTTCATAATGCAAGATTGAATCATTCACAACTAATTCAGAGTTTACTTGGCCTCCTTCTCTCTTGGTTAGGTTGTGCTTTTTTGGCCTCAAAAGGCCAAGAGACAGTGCACAGATGTACCCCCAGTCCAAAGGAGGGGCTGAGGAAAGCTTTTTTAATCATTTACTGCTGGCTATGTTGGACTGCTTGGCATGTTGAGCATTAATATTGCTCAACAATTAGCAATATTAAGCTGAGGAAAGCTTTTTTAATCATTTACTGCTGGCTATGTTGGACTGCTTGGCATGTTGAGGCTGTAGCATTGTTGATGTGTAACATGGCTGCTGGCACATGTAGAAGATAAAATGTCCAAATATTTTAGGGCTGCTGGAAATGGTTAATAACACCAATCAGTGCAATTAAATCTGATTGGATTTTTCAGCCTGCTGTTACTTGTGCACCCGTGGATGAGAAAGACAAAAGGTCAGAGTGGGATCTTCTGACTTTCCATTTCTTGGTGGCGACAAACTGCCCTGCCTAAAGCACTGCTGTGGTGGAGGCTGTGTGGGGTGTTTGAGGGTTATTTCTCCACACACAGAGTTAATGATTCAGCAGGTGGATCTCTGCTAAAAATTCCAGTGATGATACAAAAAAGCACAGCAAATTTAAGCAGTCTTCTTTGATTATATGAATTTTCCGATAAAAATCAGAAAATAAATCAAACTAAACCTCTCTGTTAACATTTATTAGAAATGCTGGCATTTCTCATTAGCTACTTTGCCATTAATTCACTTTTCTTTATTTTGGTGGACTTAAATTGAAGCTTACTATTTGACAGCAGTCAGGAAAGCCAAGAAATGGGCAAAGAACACATTTGTATCCAGCCACACAATGCCAGTTTTGAGGGTCTGACTGAGCCTCCTGCTCACATAGACCCAACACTTCTCCAGACTTCATCTGATGCCCACATTTCAGGCTACAACCCATAACTTGGGGATGAAAGGAAAAATTCTAACAACAATGAATTGATTTCAGCTGGAGAATTAGCAAACTACAAAGGAAATAGATAAATTAAAAGATGCTTATAAAATCTACAAGAAAAATTCAGAGCATACACAGCAGCACAACCATTCAGGAATAAGACAAGCCAGATGAATATGACAAAGGGAACCTTATAAAATTTAACAAAGACAATCACAAATAAGCCCCAGATACAATATTTGCTGGGGACCAGGCCTGGGGGTCTTGGCCAACAGTTGTATCAAGCCCTGAGCAGACTGATCTGACCCCAGAGCTGATCCCACTTTGAGCAGGAGTTTGGAGATTTCCTGAGGTCCTTTCCAACCTGAATTACTCCTATGAAACACTCTGAAAAAGTGTCTAGCATCTTGTTAGCTATCCTCCTTGGCCTAGCACAACACCATCCTACCAATAATCACTGGAAGATATGAACTTGGGGAATGCTTCAGAGCCTGCTGATGGTTCAAACTATTCATGCAATACACTCAGGGTATCTTATACCTTCAAGTACCCATCAACTTATGCATATCACATCCACATCTACAGAATGATGAGAGTAACAATGATTTCACAAAGACCTTTGAAATCACAGGCATGCCATTAACAATCTTATCAAAACTGTTGGCACTAACCCAGCCCAACTTTACCAACAGTTAGCTTTCCTGCTAGCAGCAAACCCTTCTAAGGCAGACTTGCATTAGTCCTTGTGCCCCATTTGAAAAGCTTTATAAAGAACTACAGGAACTGCATGCAGGTTTTGAAGTTTTCAAATTACTGGAGTTGTTGCAGCAGAGAGCTGGTTTGGAGCAATGGCAGACACAGGGGGTCAATATTATTCTCAAGGACTTTGGGATAAAATTGTCTTTAGGAAACAATTGCTAATTTCCACTGACTTGCATTCTGGGGGCAGGCACTGCCTCATAGGAAATTTATACAAAGAACAAGATTCTCTGTTCCACCACTGTGTTTGTGGAGGAAATGGTTATTATTATAGATATTATCCCACTTTTCTGAGTGGGAAAGGTTGAGATAATTTAAAGAGAGGGCAGGTTTGCTGTTATTCAACAGGCAGAGTCTTTTTTCCCTTGAATCTGTGCAATACTCATCGCAATCACACTTTCAATAAGAAATGCCTGTACGATCACAGAAGCCATCATTAAACACCAGGCAACTACTCCTTGTTCATTTGTAGCATCAGATACACACAAATATCAAATACTATTTGCATGATATCCTTCATTAGCAAAGGTTAGTTACACCTCTTGCACTTGTAAGGCTCTTAGCTCTTATCTCTAATTACGCTCTGGCTTGCCCAGCTGCACAGGGAAATTGCATTGATACAATCTTTAGAACTCACTTAGACCTGCAAGAGCAGGTTTGATTTAAATTACACAGATATCACTGACTCTACCTCAGAAACCCTGAGATCAGAATTTGCTGTCTATTATTAATAATAAAAGGATTCAGAATGGATTTGTCATGGAGTGTGAAGCAGGGCAAGCTGTGCCTCCTGGGACATGACCTCTGAGAAACAAATTTACTCCAGCATATTATCTGAATAAAGGCCTTGTATGAAACCCAGGGATGTCAATGGGAGGTGCTCAGGGGACCAGCCTGGCAGATCCAGAGGGAGAACACTACATACTGGATTAGCTCCCTGACAGCTCTACCTGTCCTGGGCACAGCTACAAAGGCAGAGGTTTGCAGAGGTGAGGAAATGGCTAAACTGAGGCTTTGGGGCTGGACTGGGGATGTGGAAGAAACCTGAGAATTGGAAAGATGGAGATCTCACTCATCAGACTGAGGGATCCTAAAAATGAGTAATAATGAGGCTCATATATTATAGCCAGTTGTCCATACAGCAGCTACTAATAGTTTCTAGACATACAACTAGCTGTAGCTGGCTGCAGTTAGGAAGCTGATGGGTTGAATGGGTTGTGTGGGGTACTTTGAGCAGGCAGGAGACAGGTGGGTCAGGATAACAGGGACACCACTTGATGAGAATTCCCCTGGAGATGGGATAGTGTAGAGGGCAAGGATCATGCTCTTCTCCACCTTTACTGGACAAAGCTCTGGTGAAGGAACTGGGGCACCTGGGAAGAAAATCAAAATGCTTCTCCAACTTGTGTGCCCAGCACCTGCCATGCCATCTGCTGCCACTGCCAGTGCCACCTGGGCAAATCACTGCTCGGAGGGAGCACCAGGGACAGCAGCCATGGGAAGGGCAGAGATGACATCCCACAAGGCTGAAGCCACAGTGGCCTCTAGAAACCACAGGCAGAGCTGCTCCCACTCTGACCAGGGGTACCACAGCCATCACACACACTGCAGCCACCAGACGTGGCTGAGTGGCGTTTGACAGCTCTGACCTATGTTATACCTCTGTGCATAATTGTATTTTTCATAAGCCAGCTGAGATGAAATGAGTTCAGATGTTGACTTTGATTCTCTGGCTATTAAAAACACCCACATTTGCATGTATTTCATATAACTTGAGAATACTTTTAATTCATCAAGAAATAGTACAGATGAAAGTTCTCTGAGTTGGTTTGCTTATCTACACTCCATGTTCATTTACATCAAAGACTTCACAAATTTCAGTGCTAAGTCTGATATATTTGATCCACAAACAACTATTAAATACCTGCATTTTCAAATAAACTTAGATTACATTTCAAAATTGCAATAATGAATATACTGTCCAATATTGTCTGACATGTAGAGAATCAACTTAAGTCTCCTCAAAGGGAAATTGATCAACTTTCTGACTTTGATCTGGACACGGTTTGTTTGAGTTTGCAGAGGCCCAGAATGGAATTATAGCCCTTTCTAACTTCCAAACATGGTTTTTGAGGCTAGCAAACAACTGTTTGCTTTGCAGAAGAAAAAGCCAGACCTTAGATTTAGTAGATATAGGTATGGCTAAATGCTTGTGCTGTTTGTATGGGTACAGCAGGGGAGATAGATAGGAAGTTTGACCACGAAATTGCTTTTCACCACTTTTGAGACACCACTCCAAGATCCTGCTTTGATTCACACAACACACAGCCTGAGCAAATAGCAATTGTGTAGCTTGGTTATTTACCGTGTGTGTTGTCAAGTTGCAGTGAAGTACCACACACTTGTGCAGGGGGGAAGAGTCTCTGTTGTGGCTCTTTAAAGCTCAGGGAACTCAGGTTCACAGGAAAAATATCCTCCATGGCCCAAGTGTGTCTTGTTTCCAGATGACTCACCCGAAGTGATGAGCTCCCTGCTGTATTACATTTTATGGGCTACTAGAGGAAGAAAGATTTTGGTTCCAAGTGTGACAAGAGATCTGACTTGTAAACAGGAACCATAAAGAGTAAGCTGCTGCAAAAGATAAAATAGAAATGGCCTAAATGTCATAAGCAGTGCCAGTGAAGGGTCAAATTTTTGGATTAAGAAACATTTCAGACACCAACCTCAGAAAGAGTCACACTCCTCTCGATGATATCAAAATTCTCTTGATAAAAAGGAGCAATTTACTGCTACACAAGAGTTACTGTGCCTTTTTTAACCCAGGCTGTGTTATAATCCCTCCCTGACAAACAGCCAAAGCCTCTTGGTGTCCTACTGGCCCAACACTTGTAGACTTGCCAGGTTACCACATGGGAAACCAGTTCATGAAACCCTAAACTGCAAAGGAACCAAGCCAAATGCCATATGGACAAACTGCCAGTTCAAATGCTTTTGTGAGTCTTGGTGTTCCTTTGGAAGTCTGGGTTGAGTGAATTCTTCCTCCTGCTCAAATACTGTGTCAGACATTTACAAGGTCAAGTCTTGGGAGCACTCCTGGAGTTAATGCATTTATTTTTTAGAACAGCGGGTTCACTGATTAGCAGACTTACATCAGAAATACTCAGCTATTAAATGTCCCTAACACAGCTGCCTCAGGGGAAGCAAGGAAAAGGTAAATAATGTAGAGATGGGATGAAGTGAAACACAGTCATCCACAGGAACAGAAGCACGGCAACTTCCACAGCTTGATACCAGGAGGTGCTGCTGGGCATCCTTCCAAGAGGCAGTATTAATTAGCAAGTATATCCAGGCCCTGATTTCACAGTCCTCCAGTAATATTCAGTCTCGCAAGAGATCGCAGCAATCTTGGCAGCTCTTACGTAAGATTCACGTTTTGCAGAGGAAGCTGTCCACTGTGCTTCCCAGCTGAAAGCTGCAAGAACTTTCTTCTCCTGTCTCACTTCATTAGCTTTGACTTGCAGTGATCACCCCCACAAGACTCCAGCCCATGCTGAGCAATGGCTGCTGGAGTCTCCAGCCAGTTCTGAGTGACACATCCCTGGCAGAGAGTCCAGATCCGAAGGCATCACATATATCAAAACTGCTGCATTAACAGTAATTTAATAATAAACTAATAGTAATTTAATTTAAGTGACAATTTTTGCCCTTTTCTATCTTATTAAACAGATCAAGTTGTGTATATATTGAAAATGCTCTGTTCCATTGTGGTTGCTTTATAAATATGTTCCTATTTCAGTGAGGTTACAGAGCACATAAAATTTTCATATAACTGAAATGAGCTGTGTAGGGTAAAAGTAAATGCCAGCAGGCATCTAAATATTGTAGCATCTGTTATATTTTACACTCTGTGATCACAAATCTTATAAAGCTTCACTGCATTTTAGCAGCATTCTTCACAAACTATTGAAGATTGATGGCTAGTGTAATTGCCATATCTGATATGCTATCATTTTTAATATACTGAGCTACTGCAACTGCCCCTTTCTTTGTACTATCAACCTATGTCTATTTTATGTTTCCACAAAGAGCATATTGTACCAGCAGCCAGTTGTGTTACTACTAATATTTTATACACTGTTGTGTTATCTTAATTTTCACTGCAATACATTGTTATATGTTTGTACAGCCAATACAGGATGGTATGAAGCAAGATAAAAACATGAGCCTTCCTTTCATAAACAGTTACATATTTCAAAGGTATTATATTTTTATTCCTTTTCTTGTTGGTTATTATCTGTACTTTCAAGATAAGACTGGGTCAAAACAGATTAGCCTGATGAAAATGGACTTCTAAATTTCATACACATTTGCAGATTATGTTATCCAGAAAGAACAGTGCATATGCAAATTTCTAACCAAACTGAAAATTGCTTAAGTAAAAAACACAACCTGGAGTTAGAAGGAGATCTAGAATCGTAACAAAATAGTTACATGCATAATGAATATCTATTTAGAAGCACAAACAACTGCCTCACTGCCTTTCCATCCATCCTGCTGACTAATGATGTGCATGATATGAAGAAAAAATTAGTCTTAAGGAGCAGCACTAGCACCTTGTTGATCAATTCAACAGGAAGCTCATGAAAAAGAAGCAGATAAAGTACATTTGCTTGGCTAATCAAACAGAGCTCTCATTTGTCATCCCCAGCCAGGGCCATTACTCCAAACTACATTTGAAATACATAAAACTGCCTTTGCTTTAACTTCTAAATAAATACAGCATTTCTGCTGGTGATGAGAGCACCGTGTCAGTCAGAGCTAGTTGTTAATTTCCCCACCAAGAGAACTCTTTTCATTTACAAACAGCATCCAGTTGCCATTCTGTTAGCTCTGACTCCAGAATATCAGAGGTTTAAGCCAACAAACATAACCTGCCCTTTCATTAGCTGTCTGCAGACACAGGACATGCTAACTTTGGTGAACATCTATAATAATGCAAGCTAAAATCTGGCAGCAGGAGCCCATGTTTGAACCCTTCTTCACACAAAAAGCACAGCTGGCTACAGCTGAATTCCCCATGGGGCTGATAATTTCTTGGTTTGCACGAAAATGCTCTCAGGGCTCTCTCGAGAGCAAAAATTTCTGCAGATTGTTTAACTTGCTCATCTTACTCTCAGAGGGCTTGTAAATGTGCATTAACACCTATGGGTGTAATAAATTCAGAGGAAAGGTGGCACTCTTTGAGTAACAAACCTCACTCTTTTGAACCTTGTTTCCATGAACAATATACAAAGTCAAACATTTCTCATTAGCCGAAAAAGAATGAGAATGCTTCAGAACAGCAAAAGTAATAAAAACACTGAACATCTGCAGAGATATGGTTTAATGAACAAAGACTATTGAAGGCACTCACTGTCCTAATTTCCACTAAGTTGACAGACAATGCCCCAAAACTGCCTTTCATATCCAACATTAACTAATAAGCTAATCAGAGCAGAACAAGCCATTTGTGTAGGACTTTAAAATAAAGAATGGCAAGTACAGTTCTGTGACATATGTAGCATTTTGTTTTTGTTTTTAAACAAGAGAATGATTTGTTTTGCTAAAAGATGCACACACTTATGCTGAATAGTCTGTTCAGTATAAAAATGCCCAGATTTGTTTAAAAGTGCCGTACATTTTGTCTGAGCTGCAATAAACTCTACAATTGTGAACTCTGGCCAAAATTCCTTGCAAAGCCTGTAAGATGCAGCTTGCCACAGTTCTGCCATTTGGCACTCAGCTGATTTTCTGTGGTGACCCTCCATGCACCCATCAGTTTAGCATCAATAGGTGCTTGGCAAAAATGTCCTTTTCAGATGCTCCACAGGACCATTCAGTGCATTTGCTGCAGACACTAAGCTTTACTCAATAGAAAAGCTCTGGTTAAAATGCCCATTCCATGACTCAGTAGAAATATTTTATTAGAATTAGAAGCCATAACAGAGATGTAAAAGAAAGGAGGTTTACTCTGAACTTATTTTTTACTCAGAACTGAATTTGCAGCTGTGACATTCATGTCCCTTGTGGCTTCGGACTTGGAAACTGATCTGAAAATGTGTTTGGGGAGGTATTTTGAAGTCTGTCTTCTGTGGTCATTTGCTTGAATCTTATATCCTCCCCATTTTCTCTAAAATGCCAGCTTTTTGGAGCAAAGGCTTCCATCTTCTGATTGTTGTATGGATCCTAAGACTAATGCTGGGACTAGTCAGTGTGGTTTGGGACTTCAGTGATAGTGTGATTTAGTACAAATCACACACTGTGTAAGCAGAAACTATTCTAAATTATAATAATTATTGTATACATTAATTTTTACTAGGATGAATCCATGAATGTACAAGCAGGCATTTGAAATTTAGCATATTCAACATAATTTTATCAAGTCAGTGAAACTATAGAAGGCTAAAGATAATGAACTCAAAATTAGATAGATAGCACCTGAAACATATCCAAATACATAAAAATAGAGGCTATTGAGGAAAAAAAAGTTACAGCACTGCTTTTTAAGCACAGAGCTCAATCACTTACCTAATTGCTGAACTATTCCCAGGTAAGGACACTTTAGGCCTTTCAAACCTGATACCACATTGCCCTTCTCCTCAGTGACCTGGGCTGCCCAGATAACACTGGGAACATGAAAGGTGATCATTTACCTCACACAAAAACTTTTTATCGTAAGAAACAGTTCAAACAGGGAGCTCTGCTCACATAGAATAAACCCACCATTAAGCACTGAATTAAATTACAATGGATCTCTGAATTAGATGTGCAGAAAGCTTGGCAGGGGTTTTGTTTGTGGGTTGAGTTTGTTTAGTTTTGTTTTTCTATAACAATTCCCCAGTCCAGTACACTGTGGAGCTGCAAAAACAACCATGCTGAACCAGGGGAAGGGCTGTATTTTTTAGCATCAGTACTGGTCTATGGCAGCTTAAGATCCCTCTGAAACTACTGATCCAGACTAAAAACCAAAATATGTAGCAGAAAAAAAAGACAATGAAGTGAAGGCTTTACCTCTGAGATTAATTTAAACAAAGGTGTCCAGGTGCAAACTGGTAGTTGAGAAGCCCGGAGGCACAAACATGGTGTTTTATCTTATCAAGCTGTGGCATTTATGGAGAAATGGAAAGTTTGTACTTGCATTGCTGACTCAGTTACAAGGTATACAAAAACGCTGACCTTTGTGATGTTTGTTTTATGCAGAGGGTATAGAAATACACCAATCTTCCAGGTACAAATGAATCAGTTGTGCAGATAAAAAGTTTATATTGTATAGCTTATGACTGGTCTTTTGTTGTTCTTTGAAAAGACAGAACTGTGTCTCCTGATCTTTGAAAATGGAGATGAAAAATGTCCCTCTGGCTACTGAAGGATACCTTCTCACCCTGGAGGAAGGGAGCACGAGGAGCTGAACTTGGACCTTGTATTCCTGGGTCAGTGTGGGTACAAATACCATTAAAATACCATTAAAACATGAAAGTCACATCTCAGTGTGCCAGAGGACTGAACCCAAGAGCTGCATCCGGGAAAAGTCTCAACTCAAAGATTTAAATTCTCTCTGGTCTCTATCCCCACTTCCTCTCCTCTACCATGGCATGAACAATTTTATTAAGCTTCTTCAGAGTCATGAGCAATGAATGGAATTGATGTTTACAATGTATTTAAACAGGAGGGAGAAATGTGTGAGTGATAAGTTCTCTTGCAGTTACTGATAAGTCTGAAAAATCTGCACAGGTGGAGGAGTTGGTGCCTCAAGAGCTGGGGCTGCTTTTAAAAAGACCTAGATCCTGTTAGAATATATTGGGTAAACAAGGCAGAGTGAATAAAGGTCTTATGCACAGTACCAAGTCAACAAGGCTTTATTTACACGATCCCATCATTCTGCTGACAGATTCAGCAGCTGCAATATCTAATGCAAGACTAATATGATTCCTCATGTGTCTGTCAGCAGCGACACTCCATGACCTTGGTGGAAACCAGAGAAGGAAGAGCACTGAGAAATCCTGTTAACAGAAGAAAAAACATGGAGAAAAAAGTGGAGCCAGCAGCTCTTACAAGACCCCAGGAGCAGCACTGTGTTAATAGTCCCACTGGGAATGGAGTGTGTCTGACCACTTGATGTCAGGCTTGACCCACATTTCAGTCAGCCTCCGGGGCAACAGAAGCTTCAGATTAATTTGATACAAACATTACTACACTTGAAAGATGTATTTGGACAGATATTTCTTTGGAACACGCATTGGGGAAGGTCAAATATATGAAATAACATGAAATGCAGTATTTGAATCTTCACCTACTCAAAGCAGCTAATAAAGCTCCTCAAGGCAAGAAACTCACGTGGTGCTTAAATCTTAATTACATTGAAAACCTTAGACACAAACATGTATTTAGACAGAGGAAAGCCTGCTAAGTCTTCATTTCAGGCACAATTCTCCAGAAACCAACCAGACAGAAATCTGGCATCCAGCACTCAGTCTCTTGGAAATACAAAACACGGATTTACTTTCAGTCCCCAAGCACTGACATATTGACCAGCCAGTATCAAAGCATTTATTACTCTTTGCAAGGCAGAAAACTCTGAAGTTGTGACCTTACGTCTCCTTCCAGGCACAGCTGTAGAGCCTGTGCTGATCCCAGCCTGCACCATCACCTCCCTGTCCAAGGTCATCACCTTCTAGGCTTCTTCCCAGGACACACATGAGGTGTTCAAGCAATACCAATTTTTTCTGTTGCAGAAATATGGTTTAACAAAATGGAAGAAAACTAATCATCAGCTTCTAATTTGGGCAAGATAAACCAATTCCTCATTGCAAGTAGTTCCATTTAAACACTTCAAAAAGCTTTTCTGCCTTTGTTTCCATCAAAGCAAGCGAATTAGCCAACATTTAAACTGCTGAACAAAGTCAGGTGCCTTGGACTTAAACTAGATAGAGAAATGCACCCAACTGCTCCTCTGATGGATGAGTGATGGCAAACGGAACAGAGGAAGGAGTGTGCCACAGGGCTCCAGAAATGATAAGTGACAGAAGCTACTCCCAGGAGATCTTTATCCACCACCTAAATCCTCAGCTCAGGAAAGCATTAACCAACACTGCTTAACTTAACTGTGTGCTTAAAGTTGCACTGTGCTCAATAGGATGGAAGCATTTAATAAAAATTACACTGGAGCTTAAATGACTTATGAAAGAATGAACTTTAAACTGCCCTGAAATACCTCCTGAATGATGTTTAGGTCTTCCCAGAGGCTTGGATATGAAGAAAATTAGAAGAACTAAAATATTAGCACAGAAAGCACAAGGCAGTGAGAAGGAAATGGACAACTGAGTGTAAATTTAAGCATCTCCAATTTATTCACAAAGTCACCACTCCAAGACATTACTGCAGTGAAGTTTGGCATGAGCTTAGATTTCAGTAGCTTTAATGGGGTTTAAGCACTTTATTTTGCTGCTGTCAAGGTTTTAGGCATCTAAACCAATATGGCCCTTAAGTACAGGATTCTCTGTATTTTTCTCAAGCAAATAAAATTGAAATAAAAACCCCAGAAAAACATTGGCTGCTTCCTTCATGCCATGGATTGGGAATACATGATGATTTGTGCATCCTGCAGCAGTGATGTTATCTTTATCAGAGCACTCAAACACCAACATCCACTACCACAGCCTCAGCTACTGAAATCACTGGTTTGAAACATGCAGTGCCATTTTCTGCCCTGTACACAGATTTTCAGCAATCATAAAAGACAGACCTTTCTAGTACCCAGTGAAGCAATAAAATATTCTATATTCCCTGTGCAGAAGGAGAAAAAAACCCCACAATTGAAACAATATAGTATTAGCAGAGTGTAACACAACAAGCATTAAAAATAAAGCAGGATGTGAATGATTGTTAGCTAACTAATAATAAACACAGGAGTACTATCATCTAAGCAATTAGATTTCAAATAAAGTGTATTAAAAACAAACATAGGAAGAGGTGGCTGAGCATTTAAAAATTCATTTATTTAGTTATTAATTGCTACCTGCAATTTATGATTTCTTCTCTTTTTTCAAAGTAATGTTTTATTTTACTAGAAGTAACAGAAGAAGGTAAATATATAATTTACCAGCTTCCCCATGAAATTTAGCAAGGCAAAAAGCATAATGATTTCATATCTCCTAAAAAGGGGCCATCTCATTTCTCTGAATTTAGATGATCATGGCAGAGAAATGCCCCATGCTACTGGAACAGAGTATTTATTCTTGCATCTGTTGGTCCTGCTTCTGGCTAGGATTCTTTTACATTCTAAATGAAGATGTAAAACTATCATACACCTGCTAGTGTCCTGTTAAACAATGAGTGGAAGCAAAAGAAGGGTGCATTTGGTTTTTGTTTTTATTTTTTGTTTTGTTTTCTATCTCCTCTAATAATCCAGGTTTTACCATGAAGCCTGAAGATGTGAAGGACCCTCACAAGAACTTCAGTCCTCTGAAGGTTTTCAGCCTGGCAAGTAACAGCCTTTGGAAAAATTTAATAGAAACCATCTAGTGGTAACAGAGGTACACAAGACATGCAAATTGTTCTGATTCCCTCACAAGCTCTTTCCTCGTGTACCCACTGCTGTATTTAAGTTCAGCACAATTATAGATCCTGACAGAGGTTTCTTAGGAATCTGCACCAACACCACAAAAACTGCATTTACAGCTCTAGAGCCATCTGCAACCTCCTCTTCCAGGCAACAGGAAAAAGAGAAAATTTCCCAAATGGTATTCCAGGCAAACCCTACAGAGAATTGGAGCATGGGTGGCCCAGATAGGAAAGGTGTGAGTATTTCACATCAGGATTTTCATGCTGGACAGTATAAGCTTCTCCCTTGAATGCCCAATGTGTAGATGTCAGCTGGTACATTTTGGCTATGAAAAGAAAAATTATTCTTGATCTGAGCTGCTGCCAGAGAGGCTTGGGAAAGTTTTCTGTAGTAGAGAATGAGAAGTCTCACAGTGTGTAAGGACAGTGAGCTGAATTGCTTGTACCATCTGGATCAGTGCCTTTATTTCCTTAGCAAGGCTCTAATATTTTCAGCCTTTGATCAGTTTATGACTTTTTAGTGCATGAGGCACTGCTACTGCATTCCATAATTCCTCTAGTTTTCCAATTTGTCCCTGTGCCTAAGTGGAAAAGTTATGCAGCAGGGAGGGATCAGGTCATAACTTGTTTTGCTTAGATTTGTTCCTCAGAATTTCTGACAATAAATGAAGTGCAGGCTTGCATGAAGGTGGCCTGGGGTCAGTGGGATGGGGAGGGAGGAGATTCTTTCAAGAATGCTAATAAATGGTGCTGCCTGGGACAATGAATCATGTGGGCTCTGTGAGGTTGAATTTGTAGGTCTTTTATTCAGGTGGCTGAACAGATTGGAAGCAAACTAACACATGCCTTGGAAAGGTCAGAATGGCCACAAAATTCAACCCCTTCACAGCAAAACATGAACCCACTTTTCAGCTAAGCCCTCCTATACTAAAAGTAGGAAAAGTCGTTCTGTGGATGAGATTAATTCAGTCTTGAGAGTTTTCAAATTTGAGGTGGTTCTCGACATTTTCAGAGATCTGCATGTGCTTAAATTAATTTCTGTATTAAAGCATCTTTGCAGTCAGTGTGATGATGTGGCTTGACACCAAAATCACTTTAGGATTGATGCTGATATGTCCAACTTCTTTTCTTGGGAAAATAAGTGGCAAGGTACAAGCAAATAGAAGATTTCAGATATGTATGAGAAGGACAAGATTCTGTGCTGAAAATCAGAGATCTTGAGGACGATGTAACAATATTTGGGTCTAGAAACAAACTGTTCCAACATTTTTCTGCACTATGTTCACATGCACCAATGAAGAGCAGATGTAAAAGGCATAAAACCTGGTTGTTTTTCCAAACAAAATAAGTTAAAGTAACTATATTTTAGCAAAAAAAATCTTCTATGTAAAAGATCCTTTAGATCTAGAACACAAATGGAATATCAGCTATTTTTAGTTGCATGAAATTTTTTCTAACCTTTGACTCAGAACATTCTACTAAAAGCCTCCTTTGAAAAGCATGAAATATCTGTCTAAATGTCTATATTATTTAAACCAGCAATTAGAACCAGATGTTACTGCATTTTATATTTAGACACCAAATTTCAATATCTTCAACAGAAAGAACTCTCTTGAAGGACAGAAGGAATAATTTTCAAATGTAATTACAGCTTATTGTTTTGATTCTCTCTCATTAATTTACCTGATTGCAAAGTAAAATTAAATGAAGTTATATTTAAATTTAAAATTGGACCTGTGAGTAATGTAACATCTTATTATCTTACTGCATGGGAAAAAAGCAGTTTTAGTATATATTTCACATTTCATTAAGCTGTCTATATCCTTCATAAAGCTGTTAAAAGACCTGGAGAATATAAAAATGCCACATTTATGAGTACACAGCATATTACAGCAGTTTTGTAATGAATCCCCCCAAAATGGCAAAGTTTTTTTTTTTTATATTAATCTGTAAATGTACTTAAGAGAAAGCATGTGATGTAAGTAATTGTCACTAAGAGCATTTGATCAATAATCACACTGAAGTTCACTGCACCTGCCCAGTGTCACAAAGGCTTTGTACCAGTGCTGAGAACAGAGCATCCATGTCAAGATCCCAATCCCAAGGGAAAAGTGAACCCAGCAGCCAGGTCTGAGTGAGCCTCAGGCAGCAGAGGCAGCTCCTGAGTCACTGCCAATCCTTTGGGATCACACACCAGGATGTGTGCCTTGCTCTTTGGAGCTAGATCCAGGCAATGTTCCTGCCAAGGAGGCAGTGAGGGAAGCTTCCCTGCACAGCAGGAGCTTCATTTGGCTGCTCCTGGAAAGCTCCTGGCTGGGAAATACAACCACTCCAAGCAAACAAAAGATCAGTGTCACTTCTGGCAGCGTCAACAAAGAGGAGAAGATTGTAAGGCAGTTATTCAGGGCTGAGGAGAAGCCAAATGCTGAAATGTTGTATTTCACTTGCAAGTAGGCATCTGCAGCTACCAACAGCAGTAAAAAGGGCTTATGGGTTTTAAAAACTTAAATTAAAAATTTATGGTGGTACTTCCAAGCTACAAAAATATTTAGAGAGCTGTAGTTTCATTTAAAGCCCAACCTTTGTGGATGTGGTTGGAGAATCCCCTCATATTTGATCTGCTGCTGTTCTGCAGACATTAGAGTCCAAATCCAGACAACCAGACAAAAATCCAGACATAAAGCTGCTAACAGCTACCCAACATTTTTCTTCCACAAATAGAGATTCCCAGTTTGCTTTTTTAAATAATGCATCTTAAAATAATTTTTAATCTTTAGCAACTGATCTTCTTCTCAGAAAAACTATCTGCCACATTAGCAATAAAATAAATGGCAACAGGTTCCAAGCCTACGAGACTGCTGTGAAGACTTGTGCACAGGCATTCCAAGTATTCCCAAGCAAATTCACTGTCACCACAACTATCTTTGGAAAACACTGGCACAGTCCCATGCTGCAATGTCTAGGGGTTGATGAGCAAACAATTTCACCATAATTCTAATACAAGCACTAAAATCTATTTCTTTTGCTGCATCTAAACCCACAGACTAAATAAGGCAGTCGGTGACTCAAACAAAAATTTTACCAACTTGAGAGGGAAAGCTTGAGAGCATTTAAGGAATTCTGTCAGGATGATTCCTACAGACCTTTCTTCATGAGGCGCCCACTGAAGTGAAAGGGATGACACACATAGGAAGACTTCACAGAGTTAGTGTCTTCTCCTCTCTGGTGGGTTCACTTCAGAGTAATACTTTTGATTTTCTTACATTCACCCTAAATTCACTTCAATGGATGCAAACCATCTGTGTGTAGTCCTTTGATACCAGCTCATTAAATTAAAATCTAGAATATGTTCTCCTGCCACAAACTGTCCTTTAAAAATCTATTCAATCTCTGTTCCACATTTTACTGAAAATTGTATCATTTCCCCTAACATTTATTCATACCACTGGCTTTTCTCTCCTCACCCTTCGTAGGATCTGTCAGCCCCTGGTTTGTTGCTGTGTTTATCTGGCAGTACCTTTGGCCAGAAGGAAGGGGAGCCAGCCATCCCATTGCTGAGGGAATTAGGGAAGTGTGATTGTGCTGGTTCTGCTGGAAACTCTGAGGTGGTACACACTGCCTCCAACACTCTCCTGCACCTTTTCACAGCACCTTTCTCTGTGTTCCATTAATTTACTTAATTAGAAAAAAAGCTCAGAGCAGGGCCAGGGGCAGGGTGTAGCAGTGGTATGGATGGAACTGCAATATTCCTCAGTTTGGCAAAGGTGTCCATACATACAGTATCCTGCCCTTTTGTGTTGCCAGAGGATGTTCAGGTCCAATGAAAACCAATAAGGAAGGTAACCTGAGCAAAGTGCAGGTCTGGAAACAAATAAAATCTCATTCTTCTGGTCAGCTGAAGGTATTTATACAAGCCTACCAGCAATTACTATCTGAGGGAATAAACTAAAGAAATGACAAATCAGAAGTGTCATGTATATTTAAATTTATTCAGGTCTTCACATTCTGTATTCTGGACAATTTTCCCTATTACAACCCAAAAGAAGAGCTCCTACCTATTTAATTTTCAGAGGAGGAATCCATACAAGGAAATCCAGGTGCTTATACTGGAGCATGTATAGCTGTAACAAATTTGGAATCTGATATTTTGTTGTAGATTTTTATATTCTTGTCTCCTTTGAGAGATAAGTCAACTGTTCTTTTTTTTTCGTTGCTGAGAGCAAAACTGTCCCTGTGAAATTGCTGTCTTAGGTGCTCAGCTGACAGAGATCTCTTTGTCTCTATTGCATGGAAGTTTCTTCATCAGTATGCAACAAATATAAAAGCTAATACTTGGCTCAGGATTTATTCTTTTAAAAAATAACAGGAAGAATTTCAATAATCCCTTCTACACATTTATAGTCATTTCCTCAAATATTTTTCATGTGACCTGAGATAAAGTTATTTTCTTTTTCACCATTTTCATAAAGCTCTGTCTTCTGTTTGAAAATCTGCTTGTATTTTCTTCCCCAGCATTAATCAAAGGTCTCTTATTTAAAGTTTGTGTATGGCCCCTGTATTTAGCATTGATCCACTCCCGTTAGTTCAGGATCTTGCATACTTGCATAGGAATTTTTTCTTCCCTTAGGTAGAGAGGAGAAATAAGTCAAAACTTTCTTTATAAATCATGCCTTAGTTACTAAATCATCCCAGATTGCCCCTGCAGCACCTTCTCAATATCTCCCTGTAACCAAGTGGCTGGAGCTGAGCACTGTTTCCTAATGAGACCAGCAGCAGGCCACAATAATTCCTGCAGCTTTATACACCACACTGCCAGGGTATATTTCAAAAACTTGCTTGCTCTTCTTCATTTCTGTTATTGTTACCAGGAAGGAGTGCTAATGGTTTACTCTATTATCTGCAGTCCATTCTGGGTTCTTTTCTTACAATGAATTCCTTGTTTTGTCCCTATTTAGAGTGCAATCTTCGTGCTTATTCTTTTAGTAATTGGCTACATTACTTTGCATCATGCTGCACTGAATTTTATGAACCACTTATCCACCCAAAGACCAATATGCTTGTGTTATAAATATTACATTTCTGCTCATTCCAGGCAATGCTGCTATCACCTGTGTTTAAATCCCTAATCTATTCCACTCTCAAAACACCTCAGAGAAGGGTGAGCAGCTGCAGTTAAATGGACTAACTGCTACGCAGTCACTCATAAAAAAGGGAAAATGCCATGGAGGATTAAAAAACCAACAAAAACCAACCCACATCATCTGTGAAAGCCAGGTTATCCCAGTGGAGTCATTTAAGCATCAAGGGAATTCCCTGATGTTTTAGCCAATTATAATGAAAGCTACCATGTTTCATGAAATCTTGCCCAGTACCAACATCCCTCACTGCCTTCTGTTCATTCAGGGTACTCTTTAAAGGTCTCTTCTTGGGATTCCAAAATTTTCAAAGGGTTGCCTGACACCCAGCCAGGGTCCCTTTCTCTTTGGGTACTTAGAGCTGTGAGCAAGACTCAAATGATGTCTTTGCATGGACTGCCATCCATGTAGCACGGATATCCACCTCTCCAGCTTGCACTTGTCTCTAACCACCCAAAACAGCATCTTGGCCTTTCTCCCTGGCATCTCCTTGCAAATATTTAACTGTTATGTCACATTAAGGATGAGTAAAATATTGCTGTTAGCCCCCTTACTCCACTACATGTGACCCTGCTACTCCTTTTCCTGCCTCTTGTGATGTATTTTGCCTGTCACTCAAACATTGAGAAGGGAGCCTGAGATGTGTCAAAGCCTTGATCCTTTCTACACAAGAACTGTGAAACTGCCTTTTCTTTCTAAAAAGATGTTAAAAATCATGCAGACTTACAGCTTTCAGATTTTTTTTTTTATTGCAAGTGTAACCTTTGCCTCATTTTCATCTACACAAAAATTCTTCAAAATTCTTCTTTCAGCTACACAAAAATTCTTCAAAAATTCTTCAAGCTCCTCACTATGACTCTGGTACCCTTCTCTTTTTTTGCCCCTTCACAGGTCTCACTTCTTGGTAAAGTCTTGCTCTCACTCTCATGCCCTCCTCAACCTACCCCTCACTGGAAACAACAACTCCTGCCTCCTCTGGATGTTAGCACAGATTCCAGGCTAACTATTCCCTGCTGCCATCTCCACTTGGGATGGTTTTTTTTTCCCCCCCCAAGCATCCACAGAGTTATCCCATTATCCTTCAGAACCATTCTTATCCCAGTCCTTGGCTTGACATCTCTAATGGACAAATGCTAGGCAGCTGGTGTGCTGATACTGTTTGCCTTCATGCTTATCAACTGTTTAGGAGTTGCTTTGCACTTCACCATCTGTCCATCTCCATCTGGTGTCTCCTGTCTTATAGTTTGGATTTAAGCTCTGGTAGTGGTGACTGTCTTCTAATTTTTTTTTTTTCCTTCTGCTAACAGTGCAGCAAGCACAGGGGGTTCTGGTCCATGACCACCATTTGCTAGGTACTGTGTAAAGCTAATTATTCAGTCAGCAGGCCAGTGGACTATTTGCTCTGCATGGAGCAGAGGGTGCTCATAGACTTCCTATTCCTTTTGAATCTGCAACTAGCAGTAATTCCCTTCTCCTGTTGCTTCCCATTTCTCTGTTGACGGACAAGAAGATGAAGAGAGAGAAGGTAAACAGAGTCAATATTTATCAGTTGCCTTTATGCTTTCTTTCCTTGTTGTTTCAGGAATCTCTAGGAAAACAAGCTGAAAAATTACTTCTCCAGTTCCTCCTGAAACAAACAGGGGGAGGAGATTCAACAAAACAGAGAGACAACAATGACCTTGAAGATCATGCCTGGTGTTGGCAGGAGGTGGATGATGGAGGGAGTTCTGGAAGAAACTGGGTGGTTGGTGTTAGCACAATGACCAGAGCACCGTGCCAAGAGATATCCAGAGATGAAAAGGACAGGGAGGAGAGCAGGGAGGAAGGTGGTGATGCATGAGGATGCATGAGGCCATGATCTGCACAGAACTGAACATTGTGTTCCCTCAGGTGAGGAAAGAGGCAAAAGATCGCAACTTGAAGAACAAGTCAGCCAGGACTATCAAGGGAGGACTATGAGTCATGACAGCATGAAAAGAAATATTTTCCTTCCTCTGGAAGAACCTCTGGAATTCCCCCAGATCATCACTACTTTTTAATAGGAAAAATTATCCATATTTTCTTAACCTCTAACTCCTGTCACAAATAAAAAACCCCTATTTGTGGTGGTGAACACAGTTCTTGTTCTCTCATTTGGTGTAGAGATCCTGAGAAGCACCAAGGATCTATTCTGAGGTACCTGGAAATCTTTAATGTCTCTGAAATGGGCCAGAAGTTTACTTAGCAGGTCTGGAAAAGTGCTCAGTTGACTGTAGGATGGACCCTTCATTCCCCTCTTTTAAACTGAGATGTAGGAAAAAATCCTAAATAACAACACCAGATGTGATTCTAGCAACTGAGTTTTCACCCTCAAATAACTTCAGGCACTTCCCATGGTGCATTTTTGGTTGTTTGTTCAGGATTATTATTATAATTACTATTATTATTTTCAGAAACAGATATTATATGAACAATGAAATAACAAATGGTAACACCATATCTTTTTAATGAAGTGTTTATCTATGTCTTTTCCAAGACTTTTGTTTGCAACTTAGGATATTGTATGAAAAGTTAAAGAAGATGCAGGATGAGTGTATTTTAAGTCAATGAGGAAATGAAGCTGAGTGGTGTTTAGGAGATGTTTATGACATACCACATATATTAACCAGCACTGATAATTTAAATGCAATCTATCTGTTGGTTTTGTATTTCAGAAGACAGGTCAAACACAGCTATTTGAAACAGCTGTCGCCGGAAGCCTTGGGAGCAGTCCTCAGCCTGTACAAATCAGCACAGTTCTGGCAATTTCACTGGATGTACAGTGATACACACAGAACACTAGATTTAGCATTCCACTTTTGCAAGAGCTATTAAAATGCAAGGAGTAGATTGACCATGGCTTAATGCTGCTAATCCAGCTGCCCTTGGTCTCTCCATTTTCTCTGCTTAGACTTCAGAGACATTTACTGTGTAGGTAAGCAGCATTAAATTAAGAATTCTTCAAAGAACTGGACAGTGTTGATTGGCAGAAGTTTTAAAGCCATGCCTGTAAGGACTGTGCTCTGGTAGCAATAGTTTCAGCCTAATGCATCCAAGCCCCAGGTCCTGGAGCTCTCCCGACACTGGTGCCACTAACACAGCAACTGAAGGGTGACTTCTGTAAGGTCAACCCACTTGTAGGATTCAGGGCTCAGCCTTATTTTCAGTCTGTTTCTCACAAGATACTTCACTAGAGGAAGTGTGACAACAAAAGCTTCAAGAATGGCTTTGCTCTGTGGGATTCATTGTGAATGTAGATGTCAGATCTTGTTCATAACTCAGTACCAAAATTCTTCTCTGCATACAACAAAGGACTGACAAGTCCAGGCTATATTAAAAGCAGAACCCGATGTTCTTTATCTCCCTTTCTTGCTCCAATATTTCCCTTTTGTTACCTTTTTATATGAAAAGAAAACAGAGTTTTACACAGTAGGCTAGCTGGGCCAGAGACTGCTGCTTTTTCTACAATCACAGAGCACAATGGGATTTCCTCCAAGCAATACTTCCTATGGCTTTTAATATATTTTCAGTCAGAGACCTTGGTGGAGAGAATTCAGAACTATCTCCCCCATATGATAACTTGTGGCTTTTATATCTGAGACCAAATCTCCTGAGACACCAGGAGGACCAAAAGAACATGAAGCTGCACAAACACACACACTCACAAAACTTTTTCTGTTTTTCTGCAGGGACCATCCTTGTCCCTGCTAATACCTCCTGAGCAGTCAGTATGAAAAGAGACCTGAAGAGCGAGGGAAAGTTTGTATTGTCTTATTTTCTAAAGAATGTCCCAAGAAGGTTTCTTGTCACCATGTTATAGAGAAGATTTACTGAGGATCAACATATACATGTAAAAAATGTGCACTGGGAGATGTGGGGGAGATGTGATCCCAGCATCCCACTGCTGACTTATCTCCAAATCCTGGAAAACTCCAGTTTTCTTCTAGAGAAAAACAAACTATTGCTTAAAAATATTAGAGCTTGATATTTGTCCCAGCTCTTGATTAGGAAATTAGTGCTGCCCCCTCCCTTCTTCTTCCCAAATTACAGCAATTGTACCTGTGAACAGGTGCTGTCAGAAACTAGCATCCATTAGTGTATTTTCTGGTTTCATGATTAGCTGATACAAAACTGAAGTGTAATCAAGTAAGGATTCATTCATTTGATTAGCCATTGAAATTATTCTGTGCCTAATCAGATGCCTGGCTAGTTTTTCAGCCTCCTTTATGGAGTCTTCACCTCTGATGGATAGTCCAAATGCATTCACAAAGCAGATCTGATTTAAGTATAGTTAGGGTCCTCTCACTCATCTTGGAGAGTCAAAACAGATGAAAGAACACCTCTAATGTGAACTTATTTCATTCCTCACCTACAATAATAAGAAAGAGCAGTTTTGAATTGCAAAGTCTTATGTACAACAGAACAGGACTAAAGATGTTAACAGACTGAATGATCCACTGCAACAAGTTCTGTGTGAGCTTAGCTATAAAAACAGATCTGTAACAAAACAGACCCAGGCTTAAAATCTCTACCCTGATTCATGGTGAACAGGCTTCTCACTCATGGATACCAAGGGGTTTTTACCCTCAGGTCTTATCTTTGGTGAGTTTTCTGTATAGTGCCAAGGAAGAGTTTCCTTAAGACTGAACAACTGTAAAGAATGGGCATTTCTCTGAGTTTCTTATCAGAAATTGTGATCTGACAGGTGAGTCAAGAGGTGACACATGCAGGTGTTTTTTGGGAAAAGGTTGCTCTTGCTCCTCTCACTCTGGCTGCAGTTGCACAACATTTTTCCCTCTTTCTGAATACATTATAACAGCATTACTGCTGTGCTGGGCTCAGCCTGAGGCCAGAAGTGGGCCCACCATGGAGCTGGCAGCATCAGCTCTATTGGACATGGGAGAAGCTTCTGGCAGCTTCTCACAGCAGCCACACTTGCAGCCCCCAAGTCCCAAAACCCTGCTAGCCAGACCCTACACATGAGCTGTCCTTCTACCACTGTTGAGCCAATCTGAGTCAGGCCTACAGAAAAATTCATTTCTTCAGCTCAAAGCTGTGATTTTCTTCCTCAGGCAGCTGCTTACATCTGTCCATAGCCAGACTTGCTCAAATCAATAGTAATTTTTCTACCTAGCTAATTATTTAGGTTATTCTACAACCATTCCAAGAAATTAATTTCTTGCTTATCTTGCTCCCTCCTCATTTACTTTTGGGTTGTTACACTGCAATACATGCAAGAAAACTGTGTCAGATGCAAGGTTACAGAAGTTTTGGAATCTAGTTAACACATAGAGGTCAAAACCTTGCCAAACAGGAGCATGAAACTGGTTGTATTTTAGCATTCCTACAAGACTAAAAAGTCTTTTAAATGCTAAATATCCTAAAGTAGTTTTACCTCATTTCCACAGGAGTTATTAAAGCACAGGGATAATCCTGTTTGCTTCAATATCTTTTTTCCAACTATTAAAAACTGGATAAAATTACCATATATCTTATTTTCTGTTATTTCTATTAAAAAAGTCCCAGTCAAAAGCAATAGTGCTCAAATATCAGATCAAATATGAAGTGATGTTGGTACATGACAAAATAATTTTGCTTTTCTGATTTTGGATGTTTTCTCATCAACTGTTCCTATTTAAAACCAAGAAAAAAAGGCAAAATGCTATTACAGCATCTCAGATTATTTCACAAGTTAGAAAAATAGAACTATTTGAGATTTCAAGGTCAGAAATGGGTAAATACCGTAAATACAGCAAATCTGATGTATAGATATTAGAAAGCACTTTACTGGAGAAGCCTGATTGCAAGAATTCAATTGATATTTTCCACCTTTTAAACACAAACTCAATTTTAAAATGTTTAAATGTTGTTTACACTGAAGTCCAAGACCTGACTGGAACTGTGAACTCTAGAGTCTTAGCCTGCTGTCAATGAATGCTGTAGGAATTCAAGTTCAGGTGCCAAAGGGAGTGTATCAACTATTTCAGCACTCCCTCTGTTTGTAAAGAGAAGTGGTTTTCCAGCCCCTGGGAATTAACAACTGAGTTCTACACCGGATGTTGAGCTGTTATTGTGACTTCAGGGTGGAATGAAAGAAAACAAGAGTGCTCTCATGGTAAGTGGTACAGGAAATTGATAACTAGACTTGCTTCTAAAGTGGGACCTGCTCAGCTCCACTTGCTTAATTCAAACAGTTTGTACTTAGAATGAGTCTTCAGATAAGCAACTCCCTTTTCCCTCACCCACCAACAAAATCCAGCTGTCTTGAGTGGTATTTTAGAAAGGTTTAATACAGCTTGTAGTTTAAATTAAACAGGATTCAAAGTTAAGATATTTCTCAAAAAAGGATCCATTATCCAGGATGGAAAGGATAAAAGTCAGAGTTTGTGTATTGACTCTTTTTCTATTTTCAGTACAAGGATCAGTTTAGCTTTGTATTAGCATTGCAAGAACTTCCCACTCTCAGTAACCTTTCTTTCCCCCCTCACCCACTGCTGAAGGATTCTGTCCTTCATGGTTAGAGCAGCCCCATGCAAAAAGCAGGTGACAGGACCTTCTAAAACAGATCTGAAAAAACAGAAACCTGCCAGGAACAGATCAGCTGTTGGAGTTTCCCGCTTTATCACTTAACTTCTTCCCTTCCTCTTCCAGCTGTGTCAGATCACACAGCCATCTCAAACTGAGGAGAATTTAGATTAGAGTCAAGAGTGCTATTCATTTTTCCCTGTTATCAATTACTAACACAAGACAAAAGATCCTAGTTAGAATTCCAATTGACACTTTGTAGTGATGTATTTTATGGCTGATTTAGCATTTGCCCCTTTGCAAGCTTAATACCAGAAAAATTGATTTAGTACTTCTGAAACAAATGAATGATCTATTATTGACATCATAGTCTCATTCATGACTTTAAAAACTGACTAAATGTTACTGATGACTTATTTAGTGGTAACCACCAACAAATACCATTTCAAGAGTTCTTCTATTGTGCCTGATACCTGGTGGAGGAGGAGGTGGAAGAGGCCTTCTGATCTTTCCTAAAAGGGGCTGGAACTCTCTCTGCTGCTCTCTGTGGTTTGTAAGTTGCCTCTAATCTGTTTCTGCTGCAGTGAAACACAGGATAAAGAATTTGGTGTAACTACGAATGAAGTTGCACTATCATGGAATGCACTCTGCTGGGAAAGGTGAAATGTGAACACACTACCTGCTTTGGGAATTATTTGGTGTGACTCATCTAAACAGGGCTGCAGAAATGCCAGAGACTTTCCCTTTAGGAACCCCTCTGTCCTCCTTTAAGGTGTCTCAGCTGTCCTGGAGAGAAAGGCTTACATGCAACCAGGCAAAGCTGAGTCTTCCTCACCTCAAGGTCTTCCAGCTGCCACTTGGGTTCTGAGGACAGTGAGGGTTATCCAACTGCCCACTTCCTACTGGATGGTTACAGTGGTGGTCCTGCCACATCTTGGAGTAGTGCAGAGACTTCATCCTTCTGCTTTATGCAGATCTTCCCTCAAGCCAGTGGGAGTTGAAGCAATGGTTAGGTTTTCAGAGTCACTCATAAGCCACTGATCACATCTGAAGTCATCCAGCCCCTTCAGTCATTTATTTAACAGCCTATCTCTGAGTACCCTGAACCACAGCACAGGAAATCCCTATCTGGAAGGAGTGAGAGGAGCACAGCCCTCCAGTTTTTTATGTGCAAAACTGTAAGTTATACTGAAATAGTAAAAGAATGAAGAGACACTTACAAAGAGAAAGCTCGCTGTCAAGATAGCAGGGGAAAAAAAACCTCTACAAACCTGAAATGAAGTCAGTGACATTTAAAAAGAAAACTAAGAATCTACTCAGCTTGGCTTTGCAGTCCAGCAGCTTGGAAATGATGGCTGTAAGAAACAAATGTACCCTCTGGACACAATACATATTATCGATCCTCAGGCAAAAAGAGAGGAGATTGAAAAACACAGCTTAGAAAAAAGCTGTAAGAAAACCTCAATTTCAGCTTCTCTTTCAAGTTTTAAAATAAATGCAATTGCAGATATATACTTGGGGAAAGTGCTTCATATTTTCTGACACAGCAGCTTCATATCTGCTGCAGTTCCACACAATGTTGTAATTCACAGGGAATTCTCACAGGCTTCAGCTGTTGTGGGCACTAATTGGAAAATTCAGTGAACAATGGAAACTATAAAGAAGTTACACTTCAACACAAAATCGTGTCCGCTGAAAAAAATTAAAAATACCCCTACAGTATGATGTAAGCTCCTCAGAAACCTCACTATCCTGCAAGGAAACTCAGGGGAGGTCTTGTTCAGTGTTAAACAGACATGAATGGCTTGAGTCCTGAAACACAGTGATTTAAACAGCAGAGTCACCAACCCTCCTGGTGGCTTCTCAGTTAAGAGTTTATGGAAACAAATTCTGAAATTATTAGCATTAGATTTGGCCCAAATTTCATTATTCTGTATCTAACAAACTTAATTCATTTAATTACAACTCCTCCCAGGATAGCCTGAGAATGTGTTTATACAAACCTTTTCTTTTGTGTAAATAACAAAAGCAATTCTCCCCACAAACTAACCCACAGCTTTGGATAACTTGTTTCTAGCTAAGTGCTGCCCTCAGAAGGACACTTCTTAAATGTTGGATGAGAAAGGGGGAAAAATTTTAGTGCAGACATGTAAATGTCTGTAATAATCAATAGTTCATTGCTTAAATCTTCCTCTGTAACTGAGAAAATTTATATATTAAAAATAAAAATCTACATATTGCAATTAAGTTTTAAAGTTTTCTATTCAATTGTTGCCTCAACTGGACATGACCTGCCCCTTTAAAAATATCTCTGCCTGTAGAAATCTGCAGCACAGATCTAGGACTCATTCTCAAAACCAACTTTTTTTAGGAACAAGTCTTCTGTGATCATGGGGAACAGAGACTAAAAATAGTCTCCTACTCACAATTAATAGCATTCATGACTTTTCATTGACTTTCTATTAATGATTTTCAGAGGTATTCCAACCAGAGTTACATTTAAATTAAAAATTAAAAGCACTTACCATACATGATGTAAATTCATTAGGATTGCTTAGTTACAGAAATGTTTATGTGAGAACATTTTTTGCAGTATTGTTAAAATAGGCTATCAAGTTGCAAACGCTAACTCTATGAATAATTATTGTCAAACTGCACAGTGAATTACAAGTTATTACACATCTTACACCATAAAGTTGTTGTGCAGTTCATTTGGCTCTGGAAACACTGCCAGAGCTGATGCTAACCATCAAATTGATGAGATTTTGGACAACAGAGTAATAAACAAGATAAAAAACCAGACATTTTAAGTAACTGTATGGATAAAGTCCTACTTTTCCAACACAAATATATCTAAAATTAGACTTTATGTTCATATTTCAGCTAACTGGAAAACAGCTGATCTGAAAAGGCATCAAAAATGTACTGGCCTAGTGGGAGCTGATATTTTGCAGTATCATCCAGCCCTGGCCTGCTCTGTTTAGGAGCTTATCATTAGCATTTCACATTGCAAAGTCTGAAAACCTGCCGACAGGTTCTTGTGCAGCATCTCTTGCTCAGCTTCACTGCCTTTTTATGGAACACTATAATGCTTGCTTTTTTGTTTTTCAAAGCTTCTTTCCTTTATAGTTCTTAGACTGAAGGCATTTCCTGCTTCAAAAAATTTCCTTTTTGTGTTCTCTACACTGACAGCACCCTGTTAAGTCTCCAGAAATCAGCTGTGTTATTAAATGATTATTTATGTATGAGGTCACGGTAATTACCATTCCTAATGCCTTGCATACCCTAATACCTCCAGGCTGGTAATCTTTAGCATGTCTTCTTCCAGCAAGTGTTAAGAGGCTTATGCCTGAGAATTTCAAACAACTTGGAGAACAAGACAGAATCCTGTTGCATTTCCAGCCTCACTTTTAACTGACATGCCTTTCCAGCTTCAATTCTCATGTGTTATCATTCTTTCATCATCCAGTCTTTACAGCAAGCCCACAGGGCTCCATCAGTTCTCAGACAGTCCTCCCAAACTGAGTAATACACCTGTTTAAATTCAAAAAAGACCATTTCCTAGCCTTATTTGTTAATTCTTCTCAGTAAGATCACCTGAAAAGCACAAACATCCTCTTCTGAAGGTGGAGACATTTTCCTGCAGCTTATAAGAGCACCCAGGAGGCATATTGATACAGATTTCTGCTCCCCTGTTTGAGCAACAAGAATATTGCTACAACTTCACTCACCTTTCCTTATTATATGTACATTGGATTAATCTACACTAACTTACTGGCATTGTGCTTAGTGCTATTTCAAATACCTTCCATACATGTGACTCCAACTCACATTTCTCATATTTATCACTTGCTCTTTTTAATTCCACATCTTTTTAATGGTCTCTTATTTTCCCACAACAGCTCTTTTTAGCTTATTATAAATACCTGCTGGTTCCAGTATGTCTGCTTCAGCACAAAACCAAACCTGGATGACTCCTTGCAGGTTGCCAAATCATCCCAGTAACCTCCCATTTTAACCATGGTGAGAAAATCAGTTTGGGTCAAGGAAATAGTCAAAAGCCCCATGGATTGTCTCATCCAATTGCTGTTGTCTCAGAGGTATCAGCAGTGCTTAGAGGAAATGTTTGCTCATGGCATATTTGCATGCTAATGAGGGAGCATCTCCATCACACCTTAAGGTCTTTTTTTTTTTTTTTGCCACAGGAAACTTTAGATGAATCAGCTTCCTGTGCATCACTGGTGATGAAAGAGGTAAAGAATATATGGGTGGGAGGCCACGGCCCAGAGCTGATGTGGATGTTCACCCTTGCCCTTTCTTAATAGCAAAGCCAGTTTAAAAAGTTCCTACTTCTCTCAACCCATGCTTTCCTGCACCTCTCTTGTGTTCTTCCAACTGTGTGATTTCTGTGCTCAGAGAAGGATATTAGAGAGATAGGCATTCTATGAATATTTCTATGATATTTTGGAGATATCCCCTTGTGCATCTGGAACAAATAAAGAATGCCTGCTTCTTAATGCTACATTGGTGTTAAGGAGGTTTTTTTAATTTTTACCAAATTTTTGGTAACAGTCCAATGCCTTCTTCCCAAGGTAGCAAGGATGTATTGGCTATATAGTTAATATTTATCTTCTCCAGGCCCAAAATGCTGATGCAAACCAGTCATTCAATAGCTACAACAATCTGCTGCCAGAAAGCAAAGGATGACCCTGAGAGCTTTAGGCATCTCCACCTGCCAGATTTGGGTCACCATCTCCTTGCTGGAGGTGACAGTGGTGTCATGTTGTGGAATCAGTAATCCAACCAGGTTAATTTGACAGCTTGCCCACAGGAGGACAGGTACCCTCCCTCCTCCTCTGCTTCTCACTGTGCCCTCAAGCCCCTGAGCCCACGCTGCTTTGGCCAAAACAATGTTAATTTTATTTCTGGTTAATGTTTGATCTGTTCACAAAGGCTGATGGAAGGGAAAGGATGAAACCAAGCAGGGCTTCTTCTTGGAGACCAGCAGGCTCTGAGAAATGCACTATCATTCAATAGTCCATGGTCATGCTCATGAGCTGCTTCAGTGCCAAGTCTTAAAGTTAAAACTGTGAGCAAAAACCAACCCAGAAAAAAACTCATCAGCCTCTGGGCACTGAGACTGGATTTTCTATTGCCAGCAAGAAATGCAACACTCAGCAGATGGGCAAAATAAACAGCTGGAGGAAAAATGTAGCAACATATTTTGAAATATCATGAGAAGATGAGTTAGAGCTCATCTCATCATGCTGTCATGACACTTGGAGTGTTTTGCTGCTCTTATTTCATTAAAAGCTGAACAAATTGCACAACTGAATCCATCAGCTGAAACCAACCATGTCAATCAAATCTGCATAAAACCACCCAAGAAATCAAAAGAACACATTGCTCTGGGGCCAGCCCCAAGAGCTTTGGTTGGACCCATTTCAGTGTCAGCACTGCAATGTGCTGACTGTGCTGTGAGCACAGGGCCAGAGAGGGCTGAGGTGGCCCCAGCAGCCCATGGCTCTCTGTTCTCAGGGGTTTCTGTCCCCAGTGCAGCAGTTTGCAGCCTCTCTGCCTCATGGTAACACAGAATGGGTGACAAATCTCTTTTAAAGCTGAACATCACCTAAGCTGTACTCTTTTCACAAGGTCTCCCTGTGAAGCTGCCCCTGCACAGAGCAGGAACTCAGCTGTCCCAGTGTGAATCTGTAATTCCACATATCACTTAGGGCAGCATAGGCTGGTGCTGTGTCCATATCCTCCACATTTTTAGCTTTCCTTTTCTGGTTTGTACATCTTTTTGTACAGCATGAGCACTTGTATGGTCACAAAGTGAAGCAGGTGAGGGACTGAAACAAACCTCTTATGTTTTGCTCCACCAAATCTGTTCTTTTAGACATACATCTGCACAAATGCTTGTGCTGCCACTAGGTCTTTTCTGGAACCACTTAGTGTTATGAGTCAGTGAGTATCCCTGGTCATGTTACTTGCAGCCTTAGTTCCTGTATTATGTAGTTCATACACAAGAAGTTCCTTCAGAAACTTATCTATGAATTTACAAACAAGAAGCCTAGTTTAAATTCAAAGAAAATGAGGCAAATTTTATCTGGCTTGGCAATCCTTTTTGAAGGTGTCTCTCTGCCTCTCCATCTCTGAAGAGTAGCTTAAACCAGAAAATAAGGAAAGATGAAAAGATCTTCCATTCAGAGTCACATTCAAAGTTATTTTTAGACTAAATAGTCGGATGACAAACTGCCTTTCAATGCTCAAAATGGCTAAATATTAATTCCTTTTATTTAAAAGGGCATTATAGTTATTTATAATCCCTATTGGTATTTATAATCCTTGACATTAACACCTAACCCTACACAATATGTAATTTTGCAATTCTACTTTCATATTTATGCAAATGAGCTCTTCAGTGTAGTGCAGCTGTTTCCTCAGCCAGCTAAAGTGTTTGCTTGTTGCAGGAAAACACACGTAATTATGTTAGGTTAGCTGCCAAGAAATAATAGTCCTAGAAGTGAAACCTATGGATCAGACAACTGGTACATCAGTCTGTATGTCACAGCACAGCTGCTGCTGCTAGGAGCTGTGGGATCAGTCCTTTGTAAACTTTCCAGCTTTTCACAGGTTCATGCCATGCTGCTTTCCCTCCTTTCAGCCCCATCTCTTAATGCTGTAAAAGCAGCACCCTTCATTTCTCCTGATAATGGCTTTTCAAAAGGCAAATCTTACAACTATCTCTCTTACAGACACTTTTCTTTCAGGTATATAGTACATTGCACATGCACTTTCCAGCATTAATTGGATTTTCAGTGGAGACAGATATGAAGCAGAGAGCCTCAGTGTTCAATTTGGGATTCTGGAAACCACTGTAGAAATTTAATGGTGGGGACAGAGAGCTTTTGGACATCAAAAGTTTGGCTGCCCCTCTGGGCACAGAAGCTGTTCCAACTTCTCTGGTTCTATCTGCACAGCCTCCAAAAATTTCAGGGACCAGCTGTCCAGCAGGATGTCACAGAATAGCAGCCACACTAACAGTTCTACCTACTTGTTGCTGGAAACCTTACAGAATGGTGGTAGCTTATGAATCATTTAAATGAGATTCCTTAAACTGTGAGGGGATTCAACTGGAAGCTTTACTGGGTTGTTTGAATCTCCTCTAATGCTAGCTGGGTAAAACAAAACACAACTTGCACTGTCCACTTTGCTCCACTCTGGGGTGGAGTAAAAAGCAGACTGAGACTCTGAGGTTGGTGTTTTCCACAGGGACAGGCAGAGGCTGCAAGTCAATGACAAGGGAGAGGAGTAGGTAACAACACATTATCCACTACAGCTCTGCATGGTCTGGGAAGCTCTGAGACATTATTCTAGAGGTTTCACATCAACAGAGCTCTTTCTCTCCCACAAAATGTCCAGACAAGTTTGTAAGGATCACCTGAATCAGAGAACAAAAAAATTATTACTGCCACAACCAGCCATGCCTTTTTTTGTGCATATGTTTCAGACTGACCCATACTGCAGTGTCCAACTTAATCTTTTATACACATCAAATATTTTATCTGCTGCACCATTTTATGGTCTCTGAATTAAGCAAAATGAAATGTTTACAGTAACAAACAACTCAGCTGTAAACTGCTTGCCTTCACTTGCAATACCAAAAGATCTTGAACCTCCTGCTGGTTCCTGCTTTGGTGTGGCCATGAAGGCTGAGGGTGTAAACATCTTTACTCAGTATCCCAATACAATTGTCAAACTGTAATAAAACACTTGAAAGAGTCAATGCATAAAGATATGTGTTTCTCTAGCTAATTATGGAATGCCTAACTGCCTCTGTGACATTTAGACTTTAACAATTGCTTTAGAAAAATGCTTGCTATCTTTATTATCCCGTTGATTTTCAAGATGAAAGAAAATCACAAAATATGCATTTTTTTAAAGCACTAGCTCTTGACTCTGTGGTTATATGTGGGAAAGTTGTAGCAGCTGCAGTGATCTGATCTCACGTTCAATTTGGTTTGTTACAGATTGAAATTTGTTTATTTTTCCAGATGAAATAAGAAAGCTTGGTCAACAACAGCATATATTTAGTAAAACCACAACCTATATATAAGCCACTTTGCAAATCCCATCTCTCAATTTCTTCTTAAATGAAGGCTCACAAATGGAGAACAGTTAAGATCCACATTTTGTCACAGCAGACAGTGTTTTTTCCTTCTATTTTCTATTACCACATCTCAAAATCTGTTCTCCCTGCCACTTTCCAAAAATGAAGATTCCTCCTTTCCTTCTGACGGCCTCGGACTTCCCCTTTCCACATAACCCACAGAACTCTCATCGTGCATCAGCAATCCAGTCACGGGAAGCCTGATGTGCCTCACTCTGGAGAGCAGCTGAGATGCAGTGAAATGAGGCACGTTGAGGATGCTGCCTTATCAGCCCTCACAGCCCCTGCCAGGGGCTGACCTTGGTGATTGATTTCTGCACAGCTGAGCTCTGTTCCCACATTGTATTTTCTCTCTGGCTTCTGCTGACAAAGGGGCTGCTGGTGCTGGATGCTCAGGGGTGTGGAACCCACAGAAAATCCGCAGAGCAGCCGGTGCTGCCTGAGCACAGGGAGAGCTTCAAAAAGTTCCCACCTGTAAACTCTGCTGAGACACTCACAGGCACAACCAGGTGAAATACAACAAGCTGAGGTGTGTGGATGAAAGGTGTGTGAGGAGAAAGGGTGCCCTTTATTGCTGCCCATCCCATTTCAGAGCTGGGGAAATTGTTCTGTCGGTGGTGCTGCAATGCCTGTCTGTCACATCAGCAGATCACACTCGCCTCTAATTAAATTCAATTCGCTGCTTCTAGAGCTAAAAAGAAATCACAGCTTCCCAGGAATTGCCATTTCTGCTAAAAAGCGAGTCAAAAATCACAAGAAAGTGTAGCTTAAGAGTATGAAACAAAAAGACAACTGTACAGACATTGCTCTTTTCTTTTAAAGAGAAGCCAATACACAAGTTTAAAGCAATCACCGAGTTTGTGAAACAAAGTTTGATGGGGAGGACCAACTGCACTGATGCCAAGGATTTCACAATCCCAGGGAGGCATTGGCACACTGTAAATGAACTCCCACTCACCCATAGTAGAGGAGACAACAAAACACTCATTTACAACACTACACAGCATCTGCAGGTAAAACCAGTCTCTGTGAGGGCTCTGAACCAGGAACAGATGAGCTACAGAAGCTCTTGTGAAAGAACAAGAGTGTTTCTGTTGAAGCCACCCAGTGCAGGTGAGGCCCGAGGCAATGACAGTAACATAAGAAAAAGTGGTAACCCAAACCAGTCCATCAGAAATTGTCATCATCAGTGGTTAGTGCCTATTTCAGAGGAAATAGATTGAGAAGCTGATAACTAATATTCACAAACTAATCCTGACAAATCATGACTACAGCAATTGCTGCTGTCTGAGTAAAGCTATAGATCTACTAATTTGCCACTTACACAACAACATATTCCTTTGTTAGAGCCTGGGCTGGATGAGTCCTGTCAGGCTTAGTGGAAGACTGCATGACTACTCTAATGGGGAGATCCATTTGCATTAGAGTAATCACAATCAACAGATACTGTGTGCTGAGAACTGATTTCTCACATATCTGCAATGGGAAACAATGAGCCTTCAGCTGCTTCTAGAATCAGAAGGCTAAAATACTGGCAAGCCCGGGATCTGTACCTGGAACAAAAGCTCAAGCAGGGCAAAATAATTAGAGCAAAGGGAAATGCGTCATATTCGTCATCTTTACCCTAAAGATCCTCTTGTTTTCTCTCAAGATCTATTCCAGTTCCTAACTTGAGAATTTCATTGACTTCACTTGGGCTCTGTGTCAATTTTTTTCACTTTTACTGCATGACCTAGATTTTAGACACTATGCTCATTAATCTATTCCAAATACAAGTTAAGCATATGACAAATTATTTCCTCATGTGTATTCTGTTCTAAAATCAGCCCCAAAACAGCTTAGCAATTTGCATTGTTAGTATGCTTGAAAATTCCTCACTTTTTGTCTTCAGACACTTTTTGCTACTATTAGAATTGTCCCTTCAATAAATACATTTATTTAACCAGAAGAGAGGAGATCACTAATACAGAAAGAAGTTTTAATCCTATACATAGCCACATAACTAAGGAAAAGGAAGTATCAGCCCAAATATATCAATTTTACTTTGAAGGACTTACTAAAAATCATAGACTAAAGAAGCTTATTTTCTTGGAGATGATTTTTTGGTACAGCAATATCTGACATCAGCGTAAGGCCAGCAAAACTTCCTTAGTATGCAGTGAGGTGCCTGGAGTACTGCAGTAATTACACATTTGGCAGGACATAAACTCCTCTGCATTTGTGAGCAGCCTGCTAGTCAGAGTGCAGAATGTAAGGGGCACAGATCAAACAGCAGGCTCAAACACCACATGGAAAAACAAAGTTAGGAAGGAATGTATATGACTATAGCATCAATGGTCAACTGATCTGATCCCTCTGCACATGGCAGAATAAAATCTGCTGAAGCCAAATCCCTTCCCTAAACTCTCATCACTCTTGAAGTCATGAATTTACCAGTGTTAATGTAGATGTTGTCAGGCACTCAACCATTATTTCAAAAAGTACTATTTCTCTCAGAACCATGTTCCCCAGGTCTCCCAGCACGCTCTGCACTGTCTGTCTGTTGTTAGACTGCACACTCCTTGGGCCACCAAGTGTCATTTTTGCTGCCTCTTACAGCACTAAGCACATTATTGAAGCTTAGCATCCATAACCATGAAAAGCAAAGCAAAATCCCACAAGTTAACTTTGATGTGGTTGCAGATCCCAGTCCTGGTCTGACATCAGGAAATTGGACTCAAAGGATTTGGGAAGGCTGCTAGAAAACATGGTGGAGATATTTAGAGCTCACCTACTGAGGGAAAAATGGGAAACTTGACATGGTTTACTGCAGTTTATTTAACTTCATGAAACCTCTCCATGGGCACTTATAATCAGTGATTTGAACTTGCTTAGGGAGGGTCTCTCCACATAAAGAAGATTTACACAAACCTGGGCTACAAATTTCTGAATCTTTGATGGCTCTACATTCACTTCCAGGTAATGAGGATGGCTGGGTCCACTTTTACATATATATATGAATATATAAAAATACATTTATAGATATATATACACACACAAGCCATGCCCACACAGGGATTTAGCATAAGGAGAAATAAACAGCATGTCATCAATTCACACTCTGCTGAGCAGCACTCTGAAGTGTCAGATGGCAATGATAACAGTCACATCTTCAGGGTATGTGTGCCTTTGTCATTAAACTTTAATCCAGACATTCTCTGCCACCTCTGAGCCCTCAGTTATTTCAGATAGCTTTTCTTCCATGTAGCATGGGAAATGTGCAGGCTGGCACAGACTTCTCCATTTCTAGTTTCTATGGGGTGACAGCACTGTACCATCTAAGAGAATTAAAATGCCATCATGCTGGGTGCATGCATAATGCCACAGTGAGAAATTCTGTCTCATCTCCTACCACTGAATATTTATACAGAACAAGTGACTGGATTCCCCAATGAAGTTTGGGGTTCTGTTGTGTTTGTGATTTTTTGCATGTCCATAACAAGTCAATCACAGACCTAAAATATTTATCTCATTTAGAGATGACAAAATCCCAGGGAACATCTCCCTCTCATGATCCAAAACCCACACAACAGCACATTTTAGCAACACTGGATACTTCTCTTATAAACAGATTTTAAGGGAAACTAGGATTTTTTTCAAATTTAACTTCTCCTAGAGTATCCAAGACATACTCCTTCTTGCCTGTATCCATTTTCAGTGCAGTGGGGAATGTTTTCACTACAGTAAGAGCTAGGACTTAAAGGGCAGCAAGCCATACTCTGGAATGTACTGATAGTTGTGTGTAACTAGTGATAAGAACACTAGAATCATTGGATCTAGACTTCATCCTGACCTTTCTGAATAGGACAGGATGAACTAAGTCCACCCAGATTTTGTCACCACTATTTTAAACCAAAAACCACACAGTATCAAATGCATTCTTAGTTCATTCCCTTGGTGCAAGGAAACACCACTGATCTTTTTGTCAGGAGTTATTCACAGTCCTCCTATTAAAAAGCAGAGAGACCAAGCACTTGTACCAAGTTATATTACATAATCAGTCATTCTATTGGAACAAGAATGTTTAGATGAACTCTGCCAATTCAACCCAATTCTCAAGCAATACTGCCCTTCCTTGCTATTAAGCATCTCAGCCTTCCAGTTTATAATAAATGGAATTGGAATCCTCTGTCTTTTACCACAGCATTTCCCACCGATTTAATCAGTCTATTCATATTTCTTGCTGACCTGATTTTTCTCCCCTTTCACTTCTAAATCCTCTACTGACTTGAATTAATCTTTCAGAGTACAACTGGGAACTCATTGAGTTTTGAATACAAGCTCTGGTAGCTCACTGCAGGCCTTCTCACACATCTACTTAAAAAAAAGGTAAATGCCTAGTGAGAGAGGTAGCCAGGTGCAATTGAAAAAAAACATAGTCCAACACACACAAGTAGAGAATCAAAGTGATGGTAAAAGCAAACCTGTTCCTGAGAAACAGTTTCAATTCAAATCAAAACTCATTTGGGTGGAAGAGAACAACTTTACATAGGAAAAGTAAAGACATAATTGTTACTGAAATTAAGGCCCAGAGAAGTTTCATGTGTACCATACTTAGGTCCTGCATTAAACCCTCTTACAGACAATGCTCTGCAAATATCAAAATCCGTAACTAGCTACATTTAAATAACATGAAGCCATTTAACAGGATCTGATCACAGGTTGATACTTTTGATCCCATCTTAAAACTGGAGAATATTTACACAACCTGTACAAACAGGGACGCTTCAGTATGATATAAACTCATGCTGTGCACCTAATACAACCTCCCTAAATTAAAACTTATTAGTTAAGAGATTGTGAGCAGAGGGCACTTCAAGCTGCTGCAGTTTCATGAGAAACACACTTTATTTCCTCAGTCTAATTGCCCCTTCTTAGCTGCACTAAACTGAGGAGACAAAGAGGCTGCAATTTCATGACACAGACGGAACCTTTGTAATATAATAAATAAGCACACCAGGAACATAAATTCAAAAATTATTTTGTAATAGATGCAAGCCCATGTATACTAGGAAAGAACCATTTTTCTGCAGTGGAAAGTGTGGAAACAAATATCTAGTGGTGCCTAGAAAAATATGAAATGGCTCATCATCTTTTTTTCCTCAGTGTAACATGGTGTGGAGTAAGACAGTTCTTCCAAGTACAGTGGTTGTACTTGACATTTCTACTACTACTTTATAGATAAGAAAATTCTCTCAAACTGGGGACAAGAAACAGCATGATACTACAGTACTGAACAACATAACAGCTGTGATAGAAACCCCTACCACAGTTTGCCTTTCATATGGTTCTTTGGTTCTGGGTAATTGTTCCTGAAGTGTGGTCTGTAGAGCACTGTTAGCCAGCTAAGTCATGTCAGGGGATCTGTAGAGCTGCATACTCAGTATTTGCAGCAAAGAATTTGACAGAAGTGAATGTTCCCCTGAGAAATTTAGAGGCCTAACGTTGACCCATAATTACATGCTCAACACTCAACCCCCCCTCTCAGTTATAGGGGAATATTATCAGAAAGCAGAATTGTCCATGTAAAGAACAAGGATTCAGGTTTCAGCTGGAAATAGAAAGGTTATAAATGGCCATAAGCTAAACTTTCAACCAGGGGAAGGTACTCTTACCCAATTACAAGAAAACTTCTTGTCCCTTCCTGTGATTAAACCATTTGCCTGCACTATTAATACCACCACAACAGTATATTTTTTTATCTAGAGAGGCAAAAGCCAGCACATGCAAAAAAAGAGCAGCCCTTTGGCAAGGGAAACAGTACAAGCTTAGAGGCACAGAAGGCATCACTTAACAGAAGAAGTGTAATTAACAGGTTTTTAGCCCACATTTTTTGCTAATTTTTTCTCTTATTTGTGTTGTATTCCTGGTTTGTTGTCGTTTTAGGGTTCTTTTTAATAGATTACTAAGAGCTTTGTGAGTTTCTGTCATGAAAAAGACTACCTAACTATTGTGCTAAGACAGAAACAAATGGAAACACTTTTTTCCTTAAGTGCTTAGACATCAGGGATAAGGTAAAGGAGAAAACCATTTCAGCTGAATTCACTATTGTATTTAGCAAGTGTGCGTGCAAAGATACTTATGAAGATGAATTTCATATTACAACAAAAGGTACAGAATCTTTCTGCTTATGTTGCTAATTGTCCTCATTACTATACTATTACAATAGCTGTTGATAGCACTCTTATGAAAGTAACAATTACAGAAACTGGTACATTGCATCTCATTTTCCTTCTTTATTCTAGTGCTTTAACCTTTGAAAGTTTGTGTAGATTCTTGGAGTGATTATTTAGCTGTAAGCTTACGTCCAGTATCTACTGAAAGTATTTGCAAATTTTAAATAAATAATTTTCACCCTTATGTGCAATAGCAGAACTAGTGCCTTATTACTATTCTTACTCACTTTGAAATTGCCAAAGCTGCTGTGGGCAAAGCCCCTCGATAAAAAAATTGCACATGAAGGTGCTGAAATAATTGTGCAGTACAGCATGGGCACTTAAAAAGGAAGTAAAAACATTATTAGCGGATTCAGAGGAGCAATGAAAAAAATGAACTCTAACACAGCCAAAACCAGAAGAAGCAATAATGAGCACTTTTTGGTTTTAAAGCTATTTGGTGAATTAACCCACACTTTTTTTTTTTTTTACAAAGTTATGTCATTGTTTTAAATGTCCTTGAGAGTTCCCTGCCATTAACCATCTGAGAAAACACAATGCTCTTTTCCATCAATATGTGCATGAAATCCATATCAGATTTTCCTTTGTAAAGCTTATGTCAGTCAATATGGTTTCTGTATACCACTGTTTTCCATACTGTGACAAATTAAAATGTAAATATCTGGTGAAGAGGACGAGACATGTGCACATTTTTCTGACAAAGAGCTTTTGCTGTGTATTATCACCATGTCTTCACCAAATCCAGGTCATGGGAGCAAGGAACAGAGGATAACAGAAGTAAGAGGAGGAGAAGGAATTTTAAATCCTTTTTTTAAAAAGATTTGAAAAGGCCTAAGAGCTCTTTGACACCCATGACATGGCTTCCACCTCACTGGCAGAATGTCCCTTACAGTCCAAACAAGCATTCTCCACATCCAAGGGGTGCTCCCTTGGAGCTTGAAGAAGCCAAGTCCTTTCCACAAACCACAGGTATCACAGCACATGTCACAGTTGAGACAGCCACAACACACAGAGTACCACTGTACAATTTCAGAAGGCTTTAAGCATCCCCAAACAGAGTAACAGCTTACCTCATCAGACAGCTTCAAACACCTGCCCATACACAGTAACACCACAGCACTTCAGAAGGCTGCAGGCATCTGCCCTTCTTAATCTTTAGCCCAACCTTTTATACCCCTCATGTTCATGCACTGCACCCGTGTGCCTCTGCTCCCTTTGGTGGTTGGTCAGCGATTGGGCACTCCATGGCTCATTGCCTTCAATGCTGCTCACCTGCTTCTCACAGCTGTACCCACTGGGGATGAGGCTGAGCACAGCCCCATTCCCAATTACCACACACTGTGTGCCTACACACAGGTCCACTGGAAATGCTCCCCTCCAGCAGCATCTCTGCATGGCCACAGCTTCCCTAAGTGTTCCAGCAATGCAAACACTGCTGCCTGTCCAACGTGACAGGTCCATGCTGCCTGGTCTGCTTTGCCCTTGAGACAAACACCACAGTCAGGACCATTAGTCACTCTGTTGATCAGAGGAAAAGTCTGGCTGAATCAACACAGTGTTAGGATCTAATCCTGCCAGAAGAGTGAAGAGAAATTTCTGGTCAAGCAGATTTGCCACACTGCATGTCTGTGATTAGTTTCAATTTAGGCTGATGTAGTCTAAATAGAAGTGACAGCCAGAAAAATCTGGAAACTGAACCTAAAAGTATGGGGATGAACCACTGCTTGAACAGTGATCTTCCCACTGTATTAAAGCAATTAATTTAATATTTTCATTGAATCACAGCAATTACAGTTAACTGAAGGGGAGGATTCCTGTTTTCTGAAGATCCAAGATATAAATGATATCCTTCATCCTCCTATCTATTTATTACCTGAATTTTCAAGAACTCTTGGCTCTATAAAAGAAATACCATTCTTCCAATTTCTGGTTTTGTTTGAAATGTTTAACCTATTTGGTCCAGACTTCATGTCATGCTCAGTGAAAACAGCTTGAAAAGAGTTAGAGATAATAAATTTATGCTAAGCCTTCAGGTGTTAATTCTTATTAATCAATTTGGCCTGAAATGAAAAAGGTATGAAAAAAGCCTCTCCTAAGCTTGAGACCATGAAGATCTCAGGTCTCAGCTTTTCAGTCATGATCACAACTTGATGCAGACTACATACACAGTACCAGGTAAAAATCAGATAGTTTAGCCCACCTAAAAGGAGTACAGAAATATATACTCCAGGATGCAGTTTCAGTATTACATTTGAGGTACTACAGCTGAACTATAACTTATTTGCAATTCCAAATCACTAAAATCACTTAGGGACAATTTGGTACAACATTCAGAGCTTGTACAAGAGTCCTGATCACTGCAGAGATGGTACAAGAAAGGAACACTTGCTGTTGTAATGATTATCTCTGGAGGCCATGCCTTTTGGAACTGTACAGCTCCCATTCAGAATATTTTGCTTGCACTTGTGTTTCAAAGTGAAAATGGAGCTGCTTAAACACTGAAAAGAAGTCAGAAAAGAACCTTGGCTATTTCTCAGTTTTAGATCCCCATAAGCATTCAGATATAATTCACTTTCATATGTTAAATTGGAAAGGGGAAAATTTGAAGTTTCAAAGGCCTATTTATCTTCCTCTTAATCTGCCCTGCTTGTTCCCCGTGCAGTGAAACTCTTCCTGTTATCTGCTCCTGTCTATTATCACATTCTCCAACTCCTCTCAGGTGTTTCTGACCTTCACCTGCACGTGCTGCTTCTCTCATCCCAGTCTCCTCTGGGGGATGCCAGCTCTGCTCTGAAACATGTGGCTACCTTTTTGTAGACTCTTTTTTTTTTTCCCTTAAAATCCACATCCACTGTGACACGTGGAAACAATGACGTGACTAATGACAGGTCTGCCAAAGGGAATCTGGGAAATGTGTGAGAGCAGTAAGAGCAACAGCAAAATTTATTCTTCATTGATGAGTTTTTTTTGGGCATTTCTGCACTGTAAAATACTACAGGACACAGGATGTCAGAGCTGCTACTGGATGGAGCAGCTCTGAAGGACAGAGCTAATCAGTCTGAGCCCAGTGCTGTGCCAGGAGGGTTAGAGAAGGAATTTAGTGTGTCTTCATCAGAGCATCCATCAGAGCATAGAATTTCATTAGCAATTGAGAAAATGCAATTCTGTTAAAGTTAGAAAAACTCACATGATGCCTTATTTGTAGAGAGTTTTTTTTTTTCTTAAGGTCTTAGGTACAGGCAAACAAATACTTCTAGTAAAAACCCAATAATTTTGAACTTCTTTTGGAAAACAGGGAAAGGAATTCCTTGACATTTCTTGAAACAACTACAATACAGCAATTATTCTCTTTTTATGGTCTTTTGACAATACAGAAGTTTGAATAACTATAAATTTAATTATGAGAGGTCTCCCATCAGTGGAACAGAAAACCTCCTAAGCTGAGCTGCTCTGTTTGCTCACAGCTATTCCAGTGAGCTCTGAAAGGCCATTTCACCCCTCGGGAGGCAGAGCAGAGCCCTCACCATGCACCTCAAGGCACCAGCTCACTCCATGGGAAGTGACCAGGCACAGAACAAACCAGCTTCAGGGATAATGGTCCGGGTGTGACTGACTGCCAGCCCTGTCCCAGGGGTCACTCCCACAGGCTCTGTGTGTGGTCAGCTCTGCAGCATCACAGCTATTTTTGAAAATGTAGAACTCCTACACTAATGGGATTACTTGTAATGCTGTGTAGTGAAACCAAAACATGAATTTTGATTAAGTGCACGTCCTGAATTTTTTTAGCTAGCCAGTGCCATAAACTGTATTTTTATGACATCTTCATCCTTGACATTTTGACTTCTATTTTTTCCAGGTGGGTTGCTTAATGACCAATTTCCAGCATGCTCCCAGTGACTCAGGCATCATTTCTGCACTAGTCTGATCACCCTGTCACAAGTTCTCACTCACACAGATCTCTACACCCACCTTCCATCTCAGACTGGGGGCCATATCTTATTGGCTGAACAGCAGGAAAGCATTAGCAGTAATTACAGAAATGTTTTTCCTCTGCTCTAATTACAGTGACATCAGCATTCTATTAACCTTTAAATTACTGGTATTTTTCCAGAGAGAGCTGTAATGAAAAGCAGTTAAGAAGAAGAGTTTCAGAGCAGAGTGAAGAAAGCAGAGGTGCTTTATGCTGGTGCCAGTGTAAAACCCTCCTGACAGTGCTCTGCTACAGATGGACACCACTGCCTCTCACAGGCCAGAGCCTCAGCTTGTGTATTTTGGAACAGCTTCACTGATGCTGGCAGCCTGGTCTCTACAGAGCACAGTTTTTATTTCCCAGTCCTTAGATATCTTGGGAAAAGCCACCTGGAGCTCAAGGAGCTATTGCAGGTACCTTGCAGCTGAAAACAGTGAGAAGTTACCATCTTGCATGTGCTCCTGGACAGACAGAAAAAATAATTTTCTGGATTTACCTCAATAACAATAGATATTAAGTGCTGAAGAACATGAAAAAGAAATCATTTTCTTTCTTTTGTGATAGTCCAGTTTGATCTGTTATAAAGTTGATTTTATTCCCTTGATGAGATTCCTTAATTTCTTTTGCAACTGGTTTCAGAATGGAAATATCTTTTCAAGAGAAGCTAAGGAAAGATGAAGCTGGCAGAAAACCAATTTTTTTTTGGAGCAAGTCAAATGAAGTAACAGATATTTTTGTGTATTCTGAAAATTATGTTTAACATTTTAGGGAAGCTTAGAGGAAATGAATTTTTTTTTGTCCCTTTAGGCTTTCCAAACACTCCATTCCTTTAAAGGAAGTGTGTGGAAATACTTCCTATGAGAAGATGCATATTCAGGAAAATAGGGGACTATTTATGCTGATAGATATTTTTTACTCAGTTGTTTCTGGCAGAGGTGCCTGTTCCCCAAATACACCTCAGCATCCAGACACACAATGGGAAGCACTTCTACAGTGATACAACACAAATTTGTGCTCATAGCATACACAGAGGCTTGGCACAGGAAGAGCAGAGGAAAACCAGTAATGGAATAAAATAACCTTACTATCTCATGCACAGCTAGAAGGAGCCCAATGCAGATGATTCTTCATGGAAAGAAAATGGTTCTCTTCTTTCAATGACAAGAATTACTTTTGTAGATGCAGTTCTTGCTTCAGTGTAGATCTCTGCTCTGTGTCCTTTGTAAATGTGCCTAGAGTTATCACTTTTATGTTAAAGCTTCTCTGGTTATCACATTGATTTGTGGCTAACATATTATGGTGAACTTCACACAATCCACTCCTGAAGAATGAGACCTGGATAAAAGACCTCTGACTCAGATAATTTTTTTTTTTAGAAGGCAATCCTTATTTCCTTTTTTCACTGTCTTTCCAAAGAACCATTCTAGTGCATGTAAATATTTAAAAATAATTGGACCAGGTGAAATGAGTGCTATGACAGAACATCTCACCTGAGACTCAAATCCTTGACCTGAGTCAGGCAGAGAAGGGACTTGAACGAGCTTTCTTCTCTTGCTGTGTGACAGAGCCGCCATGCCATGGATAATGCTGGATTGATTCTCTCCCTCTGTGTTTGAAATTCCAGGCAGAATTTCAGGGAATCCTTCACTGGCCAAGAATCACTGAAACTGCCCTTCTCAAAGGAGAAGTTTCAACCTTTCCACATACCAATTCTGTCAACTGAACAAAATATCACAACCAGTGGACTTGTTCCATTTCCTAAAACAGCCAAGAGGCTTCAGGACCATGATATTAATTTTCAGAACTTTATACTCTTAGAAACCTTAACCTTATTTCATTTCCTTGAGGGTGAGAACAGTCAGCATGAATTTACCACAGGTCAGATGAAGATTAGAGAAAGCCAAAGGCAGAGAGGAGCATGTAGCCACAGTACAACCCTGATGGCTTTAGGAACGTGATATTTTCTAAGCCTTGGCAGGGATGACTGACTCCAGTACAGGAGCTCTTAAATCAGCACACACATTTATTGGAAATGCATCTGCAAAGAATTTCCTCCTAATGAAGCAAGTAAAAAGAACTGAAATTGCTTAGTATATACCTTTAGAAAACCTTACTCATCTTAATGTTAAATCTTAATATATTGGCACTGCTACAATTAATAGCCTGTTTGAATTTCCCTTACAGTTTCTATTACAGGAGGCTCATAATTCAGGCATAAAAATCTTACTGTAGGCTGAAACTTGTTATTATTTAGTGTCTGAACTTGTTTCATGCAGCTTTTCTGCACAACCCAGCTCACCTCTCACCCCGTAAGAGTAACAGATGTGGGGTTCCCCAACATAACCTGCTGCTAAGGGGTCAGCCAGCTCAGGTGTAAAATTTGCAAGAGTGTATTTTTAAAAGAAACAGCTGGGTCTGTCCAAGAGCAGATGGGGTAAGAGCTCAGGAAGTGGTTCTTCTATCTAAATCTTCAAATACAATCAGAGAATGACCTGGCTCAGGGACAGGTCAAAGAAATGAGCCAGAGAGAGAATGGAAACAGAATTATGTCTGGAGAGACTTTTACCACAGCAAGTGATAACATTGGGATTCCTTCCAGATTGGTCATTACTGTTTGTTCTAGCTCAGGTTGTGACTGCAAACACCAAAACAAGACCTGTGCAGGACCAAACCACTTTGCCATGTAAACCTGTTCCACACCAGCCACAGAAGCAAACTGCACTCATGTTGAATTATCCAGAACAATGATGATGCTTAGAAAGGTTTTCTACCATGACATGAAAATAGAGCATCTTAACTGGCAAATTAAATTTATGTGAGATGATGGTTTGCAGGTGGAACACAAGATTTTTCTGATTGACCAGCTGGAGTTCAAAATCCTAATTTACTACACCCTCAAATCCACTACACATTTCCTTTTCCTTGAGGCATTACAGGCTTTCTACACTTTCACTTTTACAACAATTTCTTTGAATGTTTTTGATAATTCCCTGAAATTTACAAGTCCATTCCTTGAACTCTCTTCTAATTTTTGAAAATTCTAAAGAGTCAGAATTAAGATCTGCTTTTAAAAAAAAAAATTCTCCAAAACACTGCCAGAGTATCACCTTTTACTATTTTGCAGTAAAAATGCATGATATTGATAAAGGTGACTTAATACATCACTTATCACACTATCTCCAAACCCATAAGGATAATGACATTTAAAAAGCAAATTATGGAAGAATAAGGAGTAGTAGGGAATGGTTGCCATCCAGTAGAATGCATCTGGCAGTAAAGATCTCCAGTTTCTATTCCCAGCCTTGCCACTCACAGTATCACCATGAAAGTCACTTTTCTTCTCTGTTCCTCATCTTCCCCATTTGTAAAACATGAATATTGTGACTGACTTCACAGAAAGCCTTCATGATTCACTTAATCAAAATGCTTAACTGAAAAGTATACATGAACCTTCATTGAGGAAAAGAAAATAAAACCTGCAGCTGACATAGTTCCCAACAAGAAGAATCTCAAGAAGAAAATGAACCGTAAATTATAATTTTTAAGAACATTACCAAACTGTAAAAGTTATGACTCATGACATCATGCCAAAACAGAGTTCATATGAAAATATAACTCTACAGATGATCATTGATGAGCACTGAACAGGCAGCCACCAAGGAAGTTGTGTTTATAGGAATCACTTGATCACAAAACACAGTGTTCTTTTTCAATTTTATGTGCATCATGTCAGAGCATGATGAGATTCCACCAATTCTTGTGCACTGATGCAGATTTCTCATTAAAAGGAAAATCTCCCAGGCTAAATCGACATATTTTGAGTCAGAGATTGACCGAGTTTTTTATTAGCCTTAAAATTAAACCTGTTTTTTAGGGTCTTAAAAAAATCTCTTTTCTTGCATGAGAGAGAATAACTTCTCATTTGTACAATTTTGTTTTTTCAGTGAGATCGCTGAGCGTGGATTCCAGCTTCCAACAGTATGGATGATCATCCTCAGCCTGGAGTTCCCATTAAAACACTTCCTCACTTTGCTCTAGATTGATATTTAAATTCTGAGGAAAGAACTATCATTAAAAATATATTAAAAAATCAACACTGCAACACTTGGTTTGGATTGTTACAGTTGTTTTGGTAGTTTGTATCTGGATAAGAGTTGGAAGGTGTATTTCTGATATTCAAAGGGAGAGAAAAAACCCAACTGAATTAGAAAGGTTTATAAATTCTCAGATGAAATGATATATTTTTAATTCTCAGGCATCTCTCTACAGCTCAGAAGCTTTCCTCTACTGTGACAGATTGGAAAACTCCAGTACAATTTGTCTTTTCAAGCTGTCCCTGAAAGAAGATTCTGGGGGAAGCTTTTCAAGTGCAGAAACATGTGCTGTGTTCTTTGCTTTTAGCTTATATCCAAGCCACTGAACTGAGAACATTTTATGTTCTGTCAGTTTTAATGTTTGCTAGGCTAATTCTATAATTGTGTCACTTGTGACACTTGTGTTCTGTTAGAACAAAGACTGGGGTTTGTAAAAATGTGAGGTGTGAACATAACACAGGAATTCACAGAGAGCTTTGTATTCACAAAATTCCCAAACAGAGGACGTGCAAACTCTCTGGTTCTCCTGGACAGATTTGTCAACTCAGGCTTTGTCCTGTCTCTCGTGTGGAAATTGGAACCAGTTCCTTATTCCAGAGCAGTGAGTTCTGCCTCAATATCAAGGCACAATTTTCATTATTGTGGCACAAGCTCCTTGATTCCCTTGGCCAAATACTTTTTTATTTGCCAAAATACTGAAGAGAACCCAAGTTATTTGTGATTTTGAGTTACATTTTGTCTGGGTAAGTGTCAAAAATGGCAGGTAATGAGAGAAGTCAACACATTTTAGAAGAAATATTCTGTGTCTAGGCTATACAATTATTTCATTTTGGTTTTTCATTAGGAAACATTTTAGAAGTCACTTTAATGTAAAAGAAAAAAGTAGAAAAATTTTAGCTCCATTTGATTTTAGAAAAAAAGATGAAACATTTCTATGGTAGATCAAGTTAATGGCTCATCTGAGATTTACTCAGCTGCTTTGGGAGGCAGTTTTCTTGGAAGATAGGGTATTTCTGTGCCAGTTGTTTAAAAATTCAGGCAACAATGCATCATCTTGTAATGAATTTTTTGATAGCCAGTCCACTGGTCCTGCAATGCTGAAGTTCTCTCTCATGATCATGTACCAGTTGCTTATCAGTGTTGCTGGAGTAAAATTGCAGCTCTGCTGGTCAGCCAGAACCCAGCTTGTTACTGGGCTTACAGCACAGTGGCAAAATAACACCCAGGATTTTATTTTCTGCATAAGAAGTGTTTGTCTGAGAATCTTGTCACACAACTTGTGTTTCTTGGTAGCCTCTGTGGGTGCTTGCATGTGCTTCAGTTTCCATTTTCTTTAGGGAACAAACACTGGGATATTTCATCTGCTCACAAAACACTCAGTAATATATTGGACTAAGTGTTTTAGTTCCTGCTTTTTGTGCATTTTCTCTGCCTTAAGAGGCAATGTCTGCTCTCTCAGACAGTGCCTGCATGCTCTGCTTCCCCGTTCCCTTTTGTAATTGTTGTGCATTAATGGCTATTAAGGTTTTGATCCTTTTCACTCTAAAGCCTCTTTCTGTCCCAGGTCACAGTTCTCACCAGACACTAAACACTTATTCCAGTATTTCAGGCATTATTCCTAGTAACAGCATCAATCATTTTATGTCCTTTCTTCACAATGGGAAAGTACAAAAATAAAAGAATAAGAAAAATGAAAAATAAAACCAATCTTATTTTCATTTTTTCTTCATCACCATCTTCTGTAGGTGTTGCAGTGTTTCCTTGTTAATTGCATTTCCTGCCATGTTGTGGATGCCATAAATCTGCTCAATGACATCAAATTTCATCTTGGGAATGCTGAACAGTAACAGCTCGAGCTTTACAATCAAATTGTTCTTTATCTGCTGCTTACAGAAATCCCAGAACTGTGGCAAATGCCTGAGCCATGCATTTAGATTTGTACTGTCTGGTCTACACTCTTCTGTCTTTCAACTTGTACTCCTCATCTAAGTGCCATCCAATTCATTACTTGCATGAAAGATTCCTTACAGCACAGGAATTGAAAAGGCTTCAAATGCTGCAGGTTTTCAGCCATAACCACTGCTCAACTTCAGCCTTATCTTCATGGGTAGCACTAACACCATGGTAATTTCTTTCTTTCAGGTGAAGCACCACGGTCAGCAATAGCTACAAACAGGGCCGCCTGCACTTCTAAAGTTGTTTGAGACTCAAAAGAGCTAATTAAGTCTTTTTTAACCAGCATGCCATACTCTATAAATGCAACTTTGCTATGAATAAAATGTTGTAAGGTCAAGTTTTTTCTTTTTCAGCATTGTCTCTAACTGCTCCCAGGACCCATTCTGGCAGTTCTATACTATGAAGCCCTGGGCTCAAGTCCTCAGAGGTTTCCCTTATCTGTACAAATGAGTTTGCACGAATTCCCTCTCTTCTTGCATTGTTCTGAAAGCCCTTCTGTGTCTCTGCACTCTATTATCCAGTGTGCAGAGAGAAGAACAAGTAATATTGACCATTCAATAACTAATTCTCTGATAAAGAGACCAGCTGAATGGAAAACAGCTTTTCATTTATTTCAAAGAAAAATATTGATAGACTTATCTTTTTAAATAAAACAGAAACACAATACCACCATCCATGTTTCTCATAAGTAAATATGTTTGCCACTGATGAGAAAATCTCATGAAGCAATTTTTTAAGCTCCTCTTGTGATTGTTCATTTAGGTAGAAAAGAGCCAAATTCCCAAGCTTTGGTAGAAGCATTTGAGACAAGGTGCACACAGTTAAGAGATAAGAGCTATCCACCTCCTTGCACATGAGCAGCCAAGGAACTAGAAGCAAGCAGAGGTGATATTAACTGAGATCAACACTTGGAAATTTCCCTCTCTGTTTTGGGTTCTGAGTTAGCCTGTAACTCCAAGAAATTAGCATTTGTGAGAAGTTTTCCTTGCATAAAATGTTTGAAATGAAAACTAAAAAATCAGTCTCAGTAATGGTTGATGAAGCTTTGTTGACAAAGACTGATCAAAGCACTAAAACAAAATCATTCTCCATCCAGATATTATGGAATTCAGACTCCTTCCTAAAGTACTGGATGAAAAATTAGAACTGATTTCTAGAACAACAGAATACCAAAGCTCCAAATCAAAAGTATTTCAAAGGCACTTTGATTAACTACTACAGTCATGTGTTGTACCAACTGATCTCTGCTTTTTTCTTGCCATGTACTGTTTCTTGTCTCCAGAATAAATTGTCCATATTCAAGAGTGACCTTAAAATTGCCATCAGGGAGAGATGACTCAGAGAAAGGCCTCAAGGTATTCCATTATCTCACAGCTTCCTGTGACTCTCTTCATTTTGAGGAGATGATGTTGTCATCTTCTCTGATCTTAAAACTTGCAGGGCCAAACAGGTGGTTCAGATGACAAATCTGATCCTTGTGTTCTTAGAAGACATTTTTTAGAGTTGCAGCCATGACTGTCAATGACTGAGATAACACACTTCAAGTTTTGTTGTCACTTAGAGTTCAAGATAGTTATCCAGGATGATAATATTTAACTTATTCCTTTTTAATTATCTAGCCTATATGCTTGTGTAAATTCTTTGAAATACTAAAAATCAAAGGACATTCCAGTTTTTGATTATTGAACAACTGAAATGTAAGATATCTGTTTGGATTTGTACCATTCTGGTCTTTTTCACTAAGACTCACTAGGAAGTTATTATTTATGTTTTCTGAATTTAAACACAATATCTGGCAGTTGTTCCACAGTAAATTCCTGCTTTTTTGGATATGATCATTACTGAGTCACCTTCTGTACCACTATAAATAATTCTATTGAATTTAATAGAGATAATCAGGCATAAACCAGCCACATTAAATATCTGATTCTAAATATCAAATATTTAAGTATTCAAAGTATAAAACAAGAAAGAGTTGAAAGCAATTAAGCACCTGAATTTGGGTTACAAGTTAGTTGTTCTTTTAATATATGCTTGGGAAAGCTTTGGCAAATTCTTTTTTAATGAAGAGATACAGAATGAACCCACATATAAATATGAAAATATGACATCTTTCTAAATCAATGGTGTCAGTAGACTCTTTTTTTAAAAAAATGAAGCTACTTTCACCTTTTGATATAAGTGGAATGTTGACCTAAGCATAATGTGCACAGGAGTTTGCTGTACAATATTTGTCACTAATTAGCTTTTGTGTTATGTAAAAATGGTAAAGCAGTTGAAAGCTTAAATCTTAAATGAAGTTTGCATCCAATTACAATTTTGCAAAATGATTCTAACCTTGTTTTACCACTACATAATCTGACTCAGAAGACCTCTATCTGCCTTAATCTACCTCTTCCTGACCAGCAGTTTTAAGCTGCTGAAGGGACTCCAGCAGATCTCCATCAGTGAGTGGTACATTTGTCACATTACATTATTCACCTGAGATTTTGCTCTAGGAATAGGATACTTCCATGTTGGTCTCTTGAATCCCAGAGCAAGGGGAAGCTATTCATTTTATGAATCAGAATATGTCTAGAGACACTAAATGCTTGCCAGCAAGGAGAAATAAAGTGGATGAAAACATCAACAGTGCAAAATCTTTGCTAAGGAAAACTACAGCACTTACAGCACACATTGATAGGTAAAAAGGTGTTAAGTCTAAGTAGATGCCAAAAGAAATAAAAAATAACTAAGAAACACCTGTACTGTCTTAAAATGAAAAGGTTGGCTTCATCAAAAATTCAAATATCTGGCATAATTCTGTTAGAAATTACCATGGGGCTGTTCTGTGTTCCCAGCTTGGTATTTAGCATTTGCATTGGGATCCTTCCAATAATCCTGAATGTTGTTTGATGCTTTTTTCTGATATTCAGAATATGCCATTTGTCCTTACATCTATTCACAAGGAATGGGGAAACTCATATGCAAATCTCCAATATTTCTTAGAGATGAAATTCAGTGAGTCCATATCTCTTCAATAAAATTCAGGAATCATTCTGCTCAAGAGATTTTCCTACAAAAACTGAAACTTATTGCACAGGTTATGTTATTTTGACTACTGAAGATATTATTATCTCTTTCTCTCTCTCTCTCTCTATATATATATCGATCTAACAAGATATTGTTATACATATATATCTAATATTGCTCTGGTGTACATGGTTCAACACACTTTAAAATTAACTTAGAGGCCAGTCACAGTCTTATACTTTAAGTACTTAAATTTTATTAAAACCATATGACCAGATTAATTATAGATAGTAGTGGTGAATAAAGCTGTGTAAATTACTCCTTTTGTGGGGATGGTGAAATCGAAAACTTAGAAAAAACAGCCAGTAGAATGCTCTCATTGCCCATAAAAAATTATGAAAAACAATTTATGGTCAAAAAAAAATGCTGTTTGATACACAGTAAAAGCATGTTTCATTAGGGATTAATTAACTTCCTGAATTAACAGAGGCCAAGTCACGTGTAAAACATGAAGGCATGAGCTTTAAATTTAATATTTTTCCCCCAATCCATTTTTCCCCAGTGTACGATTTCCTACCCAAAAAATTGCACAATAGGGAAAAAAAAAGAATAAGAAAATACAGGATGTTTTGGTGGAACATGTAGAACTGAACAAAATAGGCAATTTCATGTGTAACTCATAAATCCATGGGTAAATCATTGTGCAACAATCAGTAAATATCCAATTGCCTGTTACGTGTATTTGGCAGGAATAAAAATAAGCATTTGCTGGAATGACAATGCTGCTTTATTTTAGTCCTTATTAAAAGTTATGTATTTTATACATATGTATTTTATATTTAGTGCTCCATGCTAAAAAAGTTTGGTTTGTAAAGTATGGCGGAAGAGCTCAGTCCTGTAAAATGCTATGTTAGAAGGAATATGGGGGGTTTTACTATGCATAGAGACAATTATATCAAGTCCTGTCATGAAACCCAAGAATTTGGGGAATATTAATATTGAAATGTACTCCTGTGAGCAGCATAACTAAGGATTTTGTTTATCAGCTGGGAAGCAGGAGGCTGTTTCAAGAGGCAACACCACAGAATCTAACAACCAAAAAGGGTAATAAAGTTCAAAACAACTTATGTTTCTGACAGAACTGAAGTGAGGTGTGGCTCTTCCTCTAAATGTGCCTTAGCAGCTTGATCTTCATTCAGTGAAAATCTGGATTCTTTTGAGAGTCTGTTCACAGGCTCTCTGAGCCAACTGAATCATGTTCAGATGCTGGGCATATTTCCATTTATAAATAATGATGTTTGGGGCTTTCATAAAATTCAGAACTTCATGCTTGTTCTTCTTTCTATGAAAGTTACTTTTAAAGACATTTTAAAAGCAACTTGGTATTGAAATGAGGAAAAGACTGCATTTGGCTTCATTATCAAATTTATGAGTATAAGCCACAAAGCAACATTTGCTCTTCTCTGCTTTCTGGTACAAAAAGAAGTTTCCACACTTTCATTTGCTCTTCTCTGCTTTCTGGTACAAAAAGAAGTTTCCATACTCTCTGAAGTCTGTAGAAGGGAAGCCCCTTTGTGTTTCAGTGCTGTTTGGAGAGCAGAAGGAAGTAGAGAAGGACAAATCTAGCATACCATTTTAAACCACAGGGTTTGATTTTACTTTTTTTTTTTCTGAAAGGAGAGGAATGTTTTTTTGCAAAGAACTTTAAAGAGGTTTTCTCATCCTTTAGCAAGATCTGAAAAGAATCCATTAATTTTACAAAGAAATATATATTAAAAAAAGGTCTTTCCCTGAAGAAACTATTATAAAAAATGTTACCCCATCCAGTTGTGGCTGTCAGGTTTGTGACTTACTGAGCAGATCGAATAATATTCCTGGTTTGCCATCTCACTTGTCACCCTCAGTGACCCAGCAGTGGCAGTGAAGGGAGAGTAAAGGAGAAACAACCTGGAACACAGCGCATGGTTACACAGCCATCATGGTTGTGGAGTTCTGGCAAATTTGAATGAAGAAAAACTAAGTACAAAATCAGAAGATTTGTTGGGGTGCATATGGGGTTTTTTTGACAAGAAACTGGTGACATAAGAAAATACTGGGGAGGAATAAAACAAAGATGGTCAGGGATTTGCAGCTCATCATTATGCAGAAAAATTATTGTCATGCAATGCTGCAACCAGTTTCCAGGAAGTTTTCTGCCATTATGAATTAAAGAAATACCCACAGGAAGATAGGATACCTGCTTTGAAGTCCTTACTGTCTATTTCAAGGCAGTGAATAACAGTAAATAGCACAAACACAGAAACTGATGGAAAGGAACATGACAATACAAAGCAAATTCTTTTTAGCAATTCTTTTTTAACGCTAATAACATATAAGCACCTCTTGAAATAAAATGTGTGGGAAACTGTTGGGGAAACATGTGCCTGTCTTGTGAAAGTTAGAAAACTGAAATGTTTTCACATTTTGCATGAAAATCTTTCCAGTGTTTATTTATTTGTTTTAATGGAAGAAGAAAGAGAAGCTCATACCCAGCAGCTGCTGAGCTCAGGCAAAGTTTGGAAGTCCCAGGTTCAAGCCTCTGCTAAAACTAGTGTTTGTTTATACAAAGTATAAACAGAGAAGACTTGGTGGTTACAGTAGCTTGGTGGTTTTTATCTGTGGTGAAAGATAGAAGATCAAAACTCACGAAAAACAGAGCCTTGGCTGTGACTCACCCCCAGGCTGCAGGCTCTGTGCTGCAGCAACCGGCAGGAACACTTCACTCCTCCAGTGTCACCCTCCTCCCTCAGGAGAAACTGCATCTCTGCTGAAACCTTCCTGCAAAACTAGCATATATTTCACAGTGAGAAGTGCTGGCTTCAAAACACTGACCTTTTCAAGTGAAGACCCATTCTGTTGAAACATTACCAAGTAATTTCAGGGCTGTATCACCAATTTGTAGGAAATTAGTTGTTTGTGTGGCTTAACAGTTTTATTCTTTTCTTTTCTTTTTCAGAAAGGAAGTGCAGGAAAATATAAAAATAATTTAAGGTGGAAAAGTCACTCTAAATTGACTAATATCTTAATGCCCTGGAACTTTAAATTCCAAAAAGCAATTCAAATTCTGAAGCCCTTATATTATAAAAAGACAAAAAACTTTCCTGCTGAAATTTTTCACTCCTTTAAAACTGCCCATATAATAGTGATTTATATCAGCTAGATCTGCCTTTGCATTTACTTAATGCAAAGTCACCCATACATCTTGGCAGCACATTTGCAGTGTTGTCTGCTGGCTCTGTTAAAAGTAAATAGGGTTGAATGAAATAAGATGCGACGGATTTATCATAATTCCTCCAGAAAGTGCTCACATTTGGACAACAGACAGTAAAAGAAAACAGAAAGCACATAATACTTGCCCTCTCTTGGGTTGCTTGCAGTGGATTTCTCTAGAATATGTTAATGAAATAATTACACTGGTTAAGAAAATAGATTAAATTAATATTCCTGTCTTTAATTTCTTTCAAAAATGTTATTTGAGTGACATAATCCTGTTGTGGATCTTGAAAACTTACTGCAGCAATGGGCTTACACACAAGTATGTAAATGGCTCCTTTCAGCAGAAATATCTCAGAGATTTATGATGAATCTGTAATTAGGACATATAATTTCACCATTGAAATGTGACTACTTATTGGGTGGAGAATGGCTTCCACTCACAACTGCATTTTGCAAATCATTTCAACTCATGTTTATATATGCAAGTACTTCCCTTAAATCTGTGGGAGTAATACTACAACCAATCTATTTACCCTGAGAGGGGACCCTGAGAGTTAACCTCTCACCTCATATCACAAAACAAGGGTGAAGAAATCTCATCTACAACCTCGAATAAATTGTATTTCACATAGAAGCACAGGAAATACCATGTTTAATACTACAGCAGACAGAATTTGTATTTTGAGGGGTTTATCTAAGGTGAAATTCCCAACAGCCTGAAACTTGATCACACTGTATTGCCTGCCCAGACTAGAGTACTTAAAATCCCCACATACTAATCCTTTTATAGCTATATGTTAATATGCTTTCTTAATCTTTCTAGGAGCAATAAGTAAAATTATTTTAGAGGCCTTTCACATTAAACAACCCTTCCCCACAAAGAAATATGTGCATTGAGAGCTTTTTCATAATGAGAAGTGACGGCCAGTCTAAATGGAGGAGTCAGTACTGAAGGCTGTGTGTACAATTAAAAACAACTACAACAGCCATTGTGCTTTCTTCAGGTGTCTTTAGAAATATAGTTTCCCAGGCTGTAATTTGGAAGTTAAATACATTTAGTATTGGGTTTTATTAAGGAAAATAAACTAGCATAGCCTCTTTCTGTGAAAAATTTTTGAAAGGTATAAATACTACCAACGTCCTGCCAGAAAATGGTGTATATTGTAAGAGTATATTCCTGTGAGTCCTCCTGCCTGGTCTGAGGAAGTATGAGCCAGGGCATTCACCCTGGACCCAGGAAAGTTTTGTCTTTCCTCTGGTCCCTGCCAAAATCTTTGTTCTGGAAGTGTACTTAATGTTTTTCTCTACCATTTCTGTCATAACTAGATTACAAACTCTGTGTTTGGTAAAACATTTGGCATGAAGGGTCACTTATCTCAATTGACCCACTAAGTGCTGCCAAAATGCAAATCACACCGATGCCTCCCGATGTGACAGAATTTCACCTTAGTGTTACACAACAGGCACTATAATTCAGCACTGAGAGCGTGCAAAAATGGGAATCTGAGGGGGAACAGCAGGAAACAGGACTAAGCAGTGGATGAAAAGTACAGGAAAATAAGCTAAACTTCTGCTAAAACCAAGTGGAAAAACTCCAGACCTGGAAGGTGGTAGTTGCTCTGCTTGGCCATCATTTACACACCCTGCCCTGGCATGTGCCCACACCCCCCCAATATCTGAGGGTGAGCAAAGGAACTTTTCAGCCCAAGGGATGCATGAGCTGTAATCTCACCTTTTGACTGCTGGCAAGTATGCATGTTTTCCACAACTTCTGTTAATGATTCATCTTTGCAGCCTTTCTCTAGAGTGGGATTTAAGGGAGGTGATGGTTACTAGATACAAAGATTCACTTGCTGATTTTCTTATGTGCCAAGTTACTCTATTTAAATCCTAAGATTCCCATTGCAGACTCTTCAGTTACAACTAGAATGCAGCTCTGATTTTCACAAAGAGGGACTGAATTCTGCCCTGTGAAAGAATGGTCCTCTTTCACTTCCCAGTTGCAACAGTACCTCCAATCACTCAACTGTTCAGCTCACAAGACCAAACATTCTGATACTCTGTGTTCTGATACTTCTGTGTTTGTGTTTCTCACAAATGACAAATGTTTACTGTGTTTTCTTCTAAGTAGTGGTCAACATAAAAGTAGCCTGGTCCCCCTGTAAGAATCCTGCTCACTAAATGGAGTAAGCGCTGGCTGTGGATGTAAAGCTATTTCCTAAAAAGGCCGGTGTGAAAAAGACTCCAAATAAACAAAAACTGCTGAGACATCTGAAAACAGAGTGCAGTGCTGAACAGGTTCATGAAACAGCTCTGAGAGAACTAGTACTACCAAAGGCAGTATGGCCCTGTCAGTGCAGTTTTTCTCTGCAGGATGAATTATCCAGGGCTCTGAGCCTCACTAATGCAGTTGTATCGATTTTGAGACCTTGCTAGCCTGGGTATCCTTACACAGCACAATGCTCTGTGTGTGTACTCTTAGTGCTCATTCTCAAGAGAAGCCATTAAGGTGTCACTGGGTCTTAATTGTCTCCATAGAGGATGTTTTCTTTAAAGTCCTGTTTATTTGAAAAACAAAGCAAAACATATTGCTTAAGTTTTATTTTCAGACCTCCACGGGGAATTTTGCAGTACTGTGCATGTAATTTACAAATTACCACACCATTTATTTTTAGAAGCAACTACTTCAGTGATGTAGAAAAATTCACCTGGTTCTAGAGGAAACAGATCTGACCAACAGGTCTCAGAACTGCTGGGTGGTGAACACTTGTGGAGGGAGCAGAAGAGTCCTGGTCAGGGGCTGTGGACTGAAAATATTGAAGCCCATGTCTGTGCCAGCCTGGAGCAGGTCTGTGGGCAGGGTGAGAAGCTGAGAGCCCAACACCAGCCCTGTACTGTGGGGGAGCAGTCACTGAGGACTGGCTCTTCTCCACCCCCATTACTGGGGAGCAGATGGCGCTTGTGAATGTCAATTTCTGTCAATTTCAGGTCAACATCATCTGAAAAACAAAACAAAATAAAAAATAAGTAAATAAGGAGTCCTCAGAGGAGCCCTGCTGACCTTTTGAGCAGAGGTCCAGAGGAGGGCAGTGAGGATAACTGGGGGACTGGAACATTTCTGTTATGAGGAAAGGCTGAGGGAGCTGGGCCTGTTAAATCTTGAGAAGAGAGAGCTGAGGGGACCTCATTAATGTGTATAAATACCTAAAGGGGGTGCCAAGAATATGATAGCAGGGTCTTCTTGGTGGTGCCAAGCAAGAGAACCACTGAATGGTTTGGGTTAGAAGGTGACCTTGATGATCATCTTGTGGGTTAGAAGGTGACCTTGATGATCATCTTGTTCCACCCCTGCCATGGGCAGGGACACCTTCCCCTGTCCCAGGTGGCTCCAGGCCCTGTCCAACCTGGCCTTGGACACTTGCAGGGATGGGGCAGCCACAGCTTCTCTGGGCACCCTGTGCCAGGGCCTCACCACCTTCAAAATTTTTTTCCCCCTAATATCTGATCTAAACCTGCTCTTTCCATCTGAAGCCATTCCCCCTTGTCCAGTCACTACGTGCTCTTGTAAATAGCCTTGCCTCATCTTCCAGTAAATTCCCTTCAAGTACTGCAAGGCTACAACTGGGTCACCCCAAAGCTTCTCTTTTCCAGGCTGAACCATCCTTTTGTCCCAGTCCCTCAGCAGCGGTGCTCCATCCTTCTGGACG
>VXBC01012404.1:811762-829453 GCA_013399945.1 Ploceus nigricollis
GGCGCCGGTGACCGTCACAGCGTCCCCGCCCCGGCGGAATGAGCCCCGCCGCGCCGCCCCGCCAGCGCCGCGATCCGGTACGTGCCGGGCCGGGGGTGCGGGTGCGGGGGGAAAAGCCTTTGTTGTGGCCTCGGGGCAGCGCCGGGAGGTGCTGCGGGAGGGCCGGGCCGGGCCGCGGCCGCCNTTTTGTCCCAGTCCCTCAGCAGCGGTGCTCCATCCTTCTGGACGGGCAAGACAACACGAGGCCACGGGAAGGCACAGGAAATTCCACCGGAGCACGGGGAAGAGCTCCTTTCTGGAACAGACTGCCCGGAGAGGGTGCGGAGTCTCCCTCAGCGCAGATATTCCAGAGCTATGGGGACGCAGCCCTGTGCCATGTGCTCTGGGATGGCTCTGTGAGCCCCGATGAGCCACTGTGCTCCCCGGCAGCCCGGGGGCGTTCACCCACAGCGCTCGGCTCGGCTCAGCTCGTCCTGGCTCGGCTCGGCTCGGCTCGGCTCGGCTCGGCTCGTCCCGGCTCGGCCCGGCTCGGCTCGGCTCGTCCCGGCTCGGCCCCGCCCCGCGCGCGTTCCCGGATGGAAGAGGCGCGTCCCGCGGCCGCGTGACCGCTCCCTCCCGGAAGTGCGGCGGGAGCGGGAGCGGGGCCGTGCGGGAGCCGGGAGGTGCCGAGCGCGGGGCGGGCACGGNCAGGCCCTGGGTGAGCGCTGCCCGGCGCTCGGCCGCGGAGAGCCCCGCGGAGCAGCGCGGTGTTTTCCGCCCTGCCCTCATTCCCCCCCAAGTGCGGTTTGGTTTGGGAAGTTGAGGCCGTGTAAGAGAGCAAAAGAAGGCGGCTGGGGGGGTTGGCTGGGAGGTTGTTCGCCGTCTTTGGGCTGCGGCAAAGTTTGTGGCAGGGTTCAGCGGATGGTGTGTGAGGAGAGCTCCCCTGGGCTCACCGGCTGCGCGCACCATCTTAGTCGTGCTCAGGAAGTGGAGTTGACTCAGGCTGGTTTCACCTGATGATGTCGTCTGCTGAAATTCCCGGGAGTCCGGGGAAAATTTGCATCACACTGAGGCTGTTCGAGGGCAGAAGTAGGTGAGAAAGACCGTAAAGAATGGAAAACGGCAAAACAAAAGAAATGGCATGAGCGATATCGATGAGGTCTCGGTATTTTTTTAACTGTAGGATACTGAAATCAGCAATCCGTTTTAAAACGTAGCTTTGCTTTGTGACTGTATTCTTAATTTCTTTTTTAAATAGGTGTTAAGAGTCGTAAAAATAGAATTTGAACAAAAAGGATTGTCTCGAACCTCCTGCCAGGAAGAACAATCTGTGACAGAGTCAAGCGGGGTCCTTCCTTATTCTTATCAGTTCTGCAGAAAGCATTATTTTGATAGATATCCCATATGGTTACAGGAATTTCTACCACAGTGGTTCTGAGCTAAACCATTTGTATGACTGCCAAGGCATTTTGTTTTAACCATAAGAAAAAAAGACTAACAAAAAAAATGTCTCCTTTTCTGTTTTTTACTAGAAGTTGTATTATTTCTGGAAATAAATATCCCTTTTTAGAAAGGTACTTAGCAGTTACTGTCACTTCTGAAAGTATTTTACCTGGCTTCTCTCTGGGCCTTCTGGATGTGTGGCCAGGACAACCATAAATGTTTGTGAAGGATTTCCAGTGTGTGTCTGTTGCATGGTTATTTCCCTCTCACTCTGTAAGGGGATATTTACTCAGGAAAGGGAAAATAATTTTTAAACAATGTGCCTTTTGTGTATAAAGCTGCAAACTTGTCAGGCTTTGGTACATCAGCAGAAACTGCGTTTAACTCTCTTCTGGAAATCTGAGATTTTAAATATCCAGAAATATCCTTGGTGCTATATTCCCTTGAAACAGCTTTCTGCCAAACTTTTAACTTCGGTACTTTGCAGCCAGCTTTTAAACTGTCAGTGAAAATAAAAAATTACATTCTGTACTTGCATAGGCGGCGCAAGCTACTTGTTGCTATTAAAAACTTGTATATGCTATAGACAAATATAAAATGAATTTGAAAAGCTACCAAGTTTTCTTTCTGGCCCTAATCACTGATTTCAGCCGTCAGTGCGTGCTGGTAACAGCTTTGCATGTTCAGTTGAAATCACATAAAACGACTTTTTTTTTCCTCTTTTTTTATTCTATAGGTTGTGTTTCTCTGTTGTTTTTTGTGCCTTTGAAAGCACCTAAACATAAATATATATACAGGAGAGAAGAATAAAACCGATTGTCATTATCAACATAAGTTAGAGTGGAGAAGAAATAGCTGAGGACAGCAACAGGAAACAGTTGACTTGCACTTAAATCTCATTACCTTCTCGTTTCATTCATTCTTCCCAGGTTTTCTGTCTGACTGGCAGACAGTCTGCATTGTTTTTCCAGCCTTTCATGTACAATCTCTTCACATCTGTTCACTTTTTTTCTCTTTGCATCCCATGCCGTTGTAGAGGTGGTGATAATTAGAAATTTGTCCTGTTGAATGTTTCCAGGTGCTGTATGCCCAGGCATAGGCTTCTGTGTGTCTTGCTTTACAAAACCACCTCAGCCTCCTTTTTTCTTTTTTGTTGTATTTTCATGTTGATGACAAGTGGATATTTTTGGTGGGTTTTTTCTCACAGTTTTTGTGACAGGTTCATATGCTCCTTATGGGCATTTCTGTCTCCTTGTCAAAAGCAGTCTGCTTCCTGTGTATTTAGCAAAACCTGGTTGAGACTAAGGAAGTCTTAAGTGAGGTTGTTACACTTCCCAGAAGCAGAAACCTGTTACCTGTAGTCATAAAATCCTGGGATCTTCGAAATACTGTGCTCCCAATCAAAGCATGAAGACCCTGCATTTTGTCCTGTAGTCCTGGGCCCTGCATTTTTGGGATGAAATAGAAGGCACTTGCCTCAGTGCTTGACTGATGGTCTTGCCTGTGCTCTCCAAGAGCCTCTTGTACCTTGGCTCTTGGCACTGGCACAGATTGCTCAGAGAAGCTGTGGCTGCCCCATGCCTGGCAGTGTCCAAGGCCAGGTTGGATCGTGCTTGGAGCAGCCTGGGATAGTGGAAGGTGTCCCTGCCCATGGCAGGGGGGTTGGAATTAAATGATCTTCAAGTTTCCTTCAAACCCAAATCATTCCACGATTCTCTTTCCCTTCTACAAAATATGTACATATTCACAAGAGACCTTCCTTCCTTTGATTCCTTGAGAAAATTTCCAGTTCATGTTCCTGTGACATTCTGTTGCTTCTTGTCCCACTCATATGAAAAGGTTTCCTATTGTAATTGTCCCTTCACATGGAAGTAGGAAATCTCTCAGTCAGCTTGTCTCGGTACTTAGTGGAGATTTGTTGCAGCTTTGTGAGAGGTGGAGGTGTTTTAGTGGTGGTAATTTAGATGTTGTAGTTCTTAACTGAGAGAAGATGGTCGCTTGCCTTAGTTCAGTGGGTTTCTTAAGTATGTGTAACTGTGTTACAGAGTGAGTGTTTTGCATAAATGTGGGGTTTTGGTAATGTTAAAGCTATTCAACTTGTGTGGTGGAATTTTGGCAGGAGTGTGTGTTCAGTATTGGCAAGAGCTTAACCTAAAAACCCTCAGCTAGAAACCTCAACTCTGTTGGTTCCATTTTATCCAAATTTAATAGCTTTCCAATGTGTTTTTTGGTAGCCTGGTATAAAATTATTCTTTATCAGCTACAAGTTTTTTATGTTTTGTACAAGGAATCACTTTGCAACCATGCATGTATCTGTCAACGTTGTTGTGATGAGTGTTTGCATATAGCATTTGGGAAATGTAGTGGAAAGTCAGATACTCTTTCAGCTGATTCAGAAAGTCATGGGCATGGAATAATCCAGAGAGCTCACATGTCCAGATTCCCTGAATTAGATTACTTATCCTTGATATTGCCTGGTATCTCCCAGAAGCCATTTATTTATCACTTCATTTTTTAGTGAAAAATATTACACATGCTACTTTTAATTGTAACAGTCTGCATCAGCTCGTCCACCGTGGTTTGTGTGGCATTTGCTCCTTGCACTATATTGTGACTTGAGTTCTTAAGTAGTTCAAGGGTGAAGTATCATTTGATGTGTAATTTACCTGTGTGCTTTAAGAAAAAGCAGTTGTGTGCCAGGGAGAATGCAACAGAGTAGCTCTTGGCGTAGGCAGTGCTGCTGCTGGTGGTGGAGTAAATGTCTCCAGCAGTTGGGAAACTTCCAAAGTTCATGGGGTGGGAACCTCTTATTGTTGTGCAGTGGAAAGGATCACTGGGTGAAACTCGGGAGCCAAGCTTTCTCTTGGCCTCCTTCCTGGTAGCTCCTTTAATGCTGGTCCCCTCCCAAGAGCTCACTTACCAGTTGGTCAAGTCTTTTGCAAAATCGATTCATGAGTAGGACTGCGAATGGAGCTGAAGGAAATGGGGGGGTGATGACTTGCACTTGATTTCTTTCAAATGCCTTGTTTTCTTGTGTACTGAATGTTCAGCAAATTAATTAGACTTGGGTGTCTCTAAAAGGGTTTGGGATGGTTGCGTCAGTGGTTGTTGCTTCCTGAACAACTGGAATTAGGTGTAGGTGCAGAGCTCCTCTGGCCTGAGGAATAGCTGGTATAACTTTCTCCTCTGGTGTTCTACTTTCTAGCTTTCTGTTCCATGCTGACTTTTCCTTTGGAAAAGTTCACAAAAGCTTTCATTTTCCTGGCTTTCTTTATTCAGATTCGGTTTCTAATTGATGAATCTGCTTTCTCCATTAGCATGGCCTGTAGCCTATGGAGGACAGATGCTTTCAGTACACAGAGTCTAAGTTAAAAGCCACTGGGTTAAGTCAAAGAAAAATCTCAACACAAGTTATTTGGTGTTTCAAGTGCTTAATAAATTAATCTAGTGATTCAGATCAGCTGATAAGTTCTCTGAATTCTTTAGAGGAGACACGTGTTTACTGTCTTCACAGAAGACAATAGGGTTCTGAATTACTTCATATGTAGACATTACCTCAGCAACAAAAGTATCACTCTTTAGTGGCAATTTTTATTAAATTTTACAACAGATAGGTTCCTTGTTAATTGAGATTAATTTCAGTTACTTGTTTGTAATCAAAACTCTTAAAGATAAAACCAGAACTGTTTTGTAACTAATTTATATAATAAGTAGTTAATATAGTTTCTTCAGCTTCAGGGATTGAGCAATATATAATTAAAATATTAAATTTTAGCTCCTTTTGGTAAGTATCAGATGTACCAGTGGGCACACTGATATTTACAGATCAAGTTGAGTAACTGTTCTTGTAACAGGACAAAATAGTCATTTTAACTAACGTGTCTGTGCTGTGTGCATAGTTAATTGCAGCAATTATTAGTGTACATCTGGATTTATACCTCTTTTTAGCTTTTTTTTTCATGCATTTGGAAAGTTCCGCATAGTGACTATCTGAACTTATTTAAAGTCATATTATTTCAGTTCTGAAAATGTTATTCTGAAGACAGTTGTCTGAAATCTCTGGCTGATTTGTGTGATTGCAGGTTAATGTAATGCATTGCTGTACTGACTGTCCAAGTGGGTGTGATCTCACTCTTGGATCTGGCACTGCACTTGGCGTATGGTGGTTTCAGAGCAATAAAATGTATGAAATCTATTTTCAGTGGGTTTTTCTGATCTCTGCAGAATATGTCAAGGTAGATTTTTTTTTCTTTATTTATCTGCATATAGCGAGCAAATTTAAATTAAAAATGGGAGCAGAATAATATTTGTGTTGCTATGGGTGATATAGTTTCTAAGAAACTGAAACTTCTTATACTGAAGAAGTTTGCAGAAATACATTTTATGCAAGTTCTGCAAAATCCACTGGGCGGGTGGTTGATCCAGGGTAAAAAATACAGTAAATAAATCTGAAAGATTTGAATTAATACTGTTGTATCTCATGAGAGGCTTGTGATTAGGGGAGTTCCTGTCTTGCTTATGGCAAAAAAAAAAGCATTTTTAGTAACATTCTGCTGAAGTGGGGATTTTCCCTTTAGAAAAAAGAGGGGAAGGGAAGAGAGAAGGAAAGCATGATATAACCAGAAGTGAAAAAAAAGCTTCCATAGGCAGTAACCTGCTCAAAATTGGTGTGTGGCAAACTTTATACCCAGAGTTAGTTTCTATGATTAGTTATATTAATAAGATCATCAAGCAAAATCCACTTTTATTCTGTAGTCAGTGGTTTTGAATATTGTTTTACAGGCCAGGCATCATTTTTAATGATTAAATAGCAGTTGTGTTTGGAAAGGTGCCATCCCCTCCAACAAGTGTGAGACTCTGCTCACTGAGTGCTGAGGGGAAAGATATATGGCAGTAACATCATCAAGTGTTAGTCTGGGTTACTAATAAATTACAGTGTCTGAGCCTGCAGAGGTTTCCAGAGTCACTTGTAAAGAGGGGCTTGGCACTTGGTGTTGGCTGACTTCTTGATTTCCTGGTAGTAAATCTCATTTTTTCCTGCCGTTTGTTTCTCTGCTCTGGGAGAACCTTTTTCCGTGGCGGCACTGCGTGTGTGGGGTGGCCTCGTGGGATGATTCACTGCAGGGTTGTGTCTCCTGTGTGTGCATGGAGGCAAAAAGCAGCAGACTCAGATCTGCTTCTGGTCTGCCTTGTTTGACTGCACCCAAGATGAAACCAAATCTATTTACTCCACAGCCAGGCCACCCTGACAGGTCTGTGCCAGCCTCTTTGCCTTGCTGCTTACTTGGGAAATACTCTTCTGTCTTGAGCAACTAAGACTGTGTAAGTGGGGAAACTTAGAGGAAACTGCCAAGCTTTGGATTGTTTTTGTAGTGGAGAAAGGGATCTTAAACAGATTATAAGCAAAAACAGTACCTGGATGTTTTTTGAACAATAGAATGGTAGAAGTTATCTACTTGTCTTTGAAATTCAGAAGCTGGTTTCTGTTGGACTAATTTGTGAGCTGGACTCAATCATCCTTCCAACTCAAGATATTCTATGATTCTATGAACTTTTAGGATTTTCTTTATCTCTATGAGTCTAAACCAGTTTAGCTGCAGTCCAGTCCTGAGATGTTCTTGCATTGATGGCTTTTAGAGATTACTGCTTCATACTCACCAAAGCAAGTGTGTGTGCAGCTCTACCTCTTGACCTGACTGTCTTTCCTAGGATGTGTCTAATCAGCTGTTGTGGATTAGTTCAATTTCAAGACTGTTGGGGCAAATTAGCATCAAATGCAGTTTGGTCCTCTGGCAGAATTGAGTTTTAGGCCCTTTTTCTCAATTTCCTAGCTTTGAAGTATCAGTTGTTTTTTGCACAAAGTTTGACACTCAGGCATAGAGGAGGCCTGAAATGAGCTGTGACTCTCAGAATCTCCAAGATGCAGCTGTGTGCACAAATGTGACCACTGCTTTGCCATGAGAGGTAACAGGGCAACAAATGACTGATCAGCCCCCTCCTGACAACATCTGTGAGTATGAGCTTTTGCCTGCTGGAAGCAGTTGTACCGATTTGATGTGAGCTTTGCAGGTGATGCCAGTCTGCACAAGTTAATGAGGAGAACATTCTGCTGCTCTGTTCAGCTCCTTTGCAGCAAATGACAGTGCAGCACCTCTCTCCAGAGAGTGCAGGCCAGTGCTTTTCACAAATCTGAGGGATTTTAAAAGAGAAGAAAACCAAAACAACCCAAACCACCCCAGACTAGCTGTGAATCTGCTAGAGAAAGATATTTCTTTGTTACAATTGGAATCAGCTTTCTGTTGGTTTGCACAAACTCCTGTTCCAAGTGCAAAGAAGAAAGTTAAGATTAGCATTTCGGTTTGGTGAACTCTTGGTTGTGTGTAACTGAAGCATTTAGGGAAAAAAAGTCTTCATTTAATATACTTTCACATGCCAGTGATTGTTGGAGTAAGAGTAATGGAGTGAAACTAAGGAGGGTTAAAGATAATTTTGGCTGTATACCAGGAAACAAACCCGACAGCAATAGATTATTTGAATAGAATATTTTCCCAAGAGGAATCTTGGTGGAAATACACCTCTTTTGGGTCCTGTAAAACTAGACTGGGCAATGAAAATGAAAAATGCTGCAAGAAATAATCTTGCATTTCTTCTCCAGGGAAATGCATAGATGACTGCTGTAGGGGATGGTCTGGGATATCTAATACAGAGCACAGTGGGTTTCCTGTATTGCAGAACAATAATGCAAGGCTAATGCTGAGGGATTTTTATCAGTGAGCTTGGCTGATGTAAACTAGACAGTTTTAGCTCCAGCTCTGCTGAGCACTTGGGCTTTCTCATGGCTGAGGTAAAATTCAGCTTTATTTTTCAAAGCCTTAGGATGGGAAAGAAAATTAAGAGAAAAGCCTGAAAATAGCATGTAAGCAACTTTACAGTTTTTACAACTAATAGTATTATCTTGCTAATTTTGAGCTTCTGACTTCAGTGTCATCAGTCATAGGTACACCATCATCCTTCTGAAAAGTTGGGCATTTCCCACGTGCTGGGTTATGCTTTGCTGGGGCTTTTTGCTGGAAGCACCCATGAGGATGTGCTTTTAAATTCTGAAGTCTTAGTTGCAGCTATTTTGAGATGTCTGTGACCCCAGCTGCCTGCCCTGTCTCTGCTGGAGTTTACTGTCCCCAGGCAGGGGTGACAGGGTGTATATGGAGTTTCTCAGCTGTCACAGCCCAGTCCGTGGCAGTATATTTTTCTCACTGGAAAAGTGTGGGGAGAGTCATGAACTGGCTCGTGGTGTGGCTGCTGATTGTGACTCCTGGCAGGGCACAGGCTTCCAGCAGAGCTGTGGGATGGCAAGGGTGACATGGTAAGTATGAAGCACACAGGAGCAGCCAGACCTTCTGATTGAAACCCCTAAGCTGGGTTTGTGTAAACTTAGTTGCTATTGTGTGGTTCCAGTGCAAACATTAACTTAAATAAGCAATTTTTAATATCATGTCCTAAAAAAGCCTCAAACCTTTTTAAGTGTTATAGGCTGCCTCTTCAGTAAGTGTCATAGGGGTTTCCTGTGAGTAGCCCAACTGCTGTTCTCTTCTTTTGCACCAAAAAGAAGAAATTTTTCATGTTCGAAGTACTACAGATAACGTAAAAGTGTCGTTTCTCCTTAACCTATAAGTTTTCTAATTTAGGGGATGGATATATGTTATTGCAATTGTGTGAGTAATTCTGTTCACTCAAATGATGCAGTGATAGATGGGGATTAAAATCAATAAATGCTGAACACTGTATTTAAATTTTCGTAGGTATATCTTAAGTGTGTTTTCAGAGGAGGTAATAACTGAACAAAAAACTGCTTAAGCTTAATAGACCTTTCAGACATCTGTTATTGTGTTGTGGATCATCCAGCAGGAAACTTAGTTTAATAGTTAGCTGTTTAGGAAATACAACAGCAATTCTTTCAAAAAGATCAATTGTGAAGGGATACAAATCCTCCTAATTAAAAAAACAATCCTATTTTTTGCAAAGTTAATTTTTTTTTCTACTTCCTAGTAACAATTGTAGGAATTTATGTAAGCTTAATTAGCTTATAAGACAAACTCTTAAACAAAAAAAAATAATTTCAAGCCACGGGCATCATGCCGTCAAATAAGTGTGACCCAGGTGGTGGGTGGCTGTTATACACAAATCCTTCTGTGATCAATGGGAAAGAGGCATGGCTTTTTTCACTCTTAAATAGTTTGGCCTTCATAAGCTGATGCTGCCTAGAGCTGTGTAATCCAGCTGGATCCAGGTGGGGCAGTGCAGAAATAACTTTGTCTTTGGCCTTAGAATGTCTTTCACTTCAGACATAACTATTTTGATTGGGTTTGTTTGTTTCCTTAATTTTTATATTCATATATGTATTCTTCCTCAGCCAAGAAGTGAGAAGATGTTGTTTTTCCCAAGAATTTGCCTTCTTTGTAATTTGAAAAACGAAACTGATTCCTTGAACAAATATTGATAGTTTTATATAAAGCACTTACATATTAATTATATAATACTATGTAATACTTTATTCACTGATCATTTAATGAGAGAAAATTAAATAAGTATCTCTGTAACTACACCATGTTTATTTTGAATGGGTTTTTGGGAGTTGATGTTACTGAATGAAGAAGGACTTATTTTGGAATTTTTTTTTTAAAGCCAAACCCTCAAAATTTCACAAACTATATTTGGTTTCTGAATTATGTATTTAACTCGAATAAAATGTTAGAGAAAAAGAATGTTATTTACAGTTAAACTTCAGAAAGTGATCTTTATTTCAGCCAGTGATGAAATATCAGTATTTCCAGAGAGGGGACAAAAAGTTAATTCATAACAGCTTTGAATTTTGTGTAGTCTTGAGCCCTGCTCAGGAAAAGGCTGTCACCATCCGAGTGGAATATGCAGTACATGCACTTGGAATTTGTTGGTGTGACCCTGGGGGGAGCCACTTTGATCCTGGAGGCCTGAGCCATGGGAAGAAGGGATGCTGGAAGGAAGAGGCTCAGCAGGATCTGATCACCAAGTTCACAACGTGCTTCTCATCCTTGGAGGAGCAGGACAGGGTCACTGATTTGCTTGGAGAACCATCTTTGGGATGGATTCTGGCAGGCTGGATTTGACTTTTGGGTGTGTTGGGTACCCTGCAGAAGACAGTTTGTTCAGCCACCCTACCAGCAGTGTGCTGGCTGCAATCCCTCAGTGGAATACCGAGGTAAACCATTGCTGTTTAATGTGCAGCACCTCGTGTGCACCTGCTGCACTGTGCCTGCCCTGGGAGAGCTCCTGGGATCTGCTTCCTGCACTGAGCTGCTCCTCAGGACAGAGCTGGCCCAGCATCCTCCTAACAGGGCAGCTCTTCAAACAGCTTTATCCAGTGTTTTGTGGGTTTATTATTGGGGGTGTAGAAAATTCTTCTTTGTGTGTTCCTGTGTATGTGGTGCTTTCTTATCGAGCTAGTCACTTTTTCAGTGAAAAAGTTGAGATAATTCCAGCATGAGATGTAAGAGACTGGGAATGTGCTCTTGTCTAGCTCTGAGAGGTTGAAAAATAACTTGGTTTAAAATAATGTTGATAAATACTCAATTTCAGACAGGGGAAACAAGATAATATTTTTGAAAGTCATGTTATTGATGTAGGAAGTCACTTTGAATCTTAGGATCTCTTCTTAAAAGTTAGGAAAATGGAGATATGATACAGCTTTTGATAAAAATCTGTGCAAATACATTTTTTGGAAGGTAGCCTGTGCTTTCTTTACACTGTGTGTGCAGGTAATTAATTAACAATAAGCAATTTCACATGGCTTTAAGTTTAGCATTTGTTTGACTAGGAGAGCACTTCAGTTAATACCTAAATAAAATGTGGTTTGAGAAATCTCCTTTTTTATGTTATTTCTGCCTACTTGCTCACTGTAGGAGGACCAGCTCCTGGAAGATCTGAATTTAACAGAATCTGGTCTATTTGCAGAACGATTATCAGGTGAAGCCAGTACCTCTCTTAACAGACCAGGAGAAGTAATAAGCCCATCGTGTTTGGGATCTGGAAGTACAAGCAAAGAGTCATTGACCTTTTCTTATTTTTTTTGAACACTAAGTGTTCAATGAAGACAATGAAAACAAACTCTGAATTAAGTCAGCACTGGCTGCTGTACAATATTCAGTGTATCAGTTCATTAGAAAAAACTCCAAACAAAGGAACTTGACACCCTTTAAAAATACATCTCATTTTTCTTTTGAAAACCAGAAACTTCTTTTACCCCATCCATTAAAGCTTGTTTTCCTGTTCCCAGTGCATGTTTGCCCTGATGGTCAGACATTTCTGCCTGGCAGAATGGCCACACAGACTGGTTTGTTGGGCTGTGTCCAGACAGGCACAGCATTGCCTGAAAATTCTTGGAGCTATTGTCTGATAATGTTCCCTCATTTCTGCTGCTTTGTTCATGATAGCCTGCAGAGTAATAAATGCAGGTTCTAGCATGAAAATTGTCCCTCTAAGTTGTTTCATCCTGCAGATAGCAGACCTGTCTTCCTGCACTTCACTGATTCAATTCCACCCAGTGGTTCCCTGACTGGTTTTGTGAACTGCAGCTCTCTCTGTTCCCAACCATTTGGTCTAATAGGCTGTGATGAGGGGTTGGTATTTGGAAAACCATTTTGTCAGAACTGATGACAGTGGCTGATCAATGATTCATAAACAATTTCTTCAGAGTAGTATTTAGTCTCCTCCCCACGTGGAGCACAGTAGAACAAAGGGGGTTACATCTCTATTCTCACCTTCAGGCTGCCTGTGCAGGGTCCATTTTGCCCTGATGACTATTGGTGGCCACAGTGTGGTCTGTCTGTCAGTCTATAGACTGCAATAGTCCTTCTCCAAACACCTCTACATTTTAGGACAGCATCTTGAAATGTTGTGTTCTCTCTCACCTTGTAGCTCTGGTAAATATCCCCGTGACCCCACCCAAATCCCAATTAATTGATTGAGGCTAAACCATTTCCATCCTTCTCCCTCTCTTTTGGTGCATGTTAACAGAGCATCAGAAGCTCTGTTTATTCATTCTCCCATTATTTAGTTTGTCTTGGTTGGTCCTTTGTTTTATTTAAGTTGTGTGCTCAGGCATACTAAAAAATGCAGACAGCTCCTCAACACAGACTCCCAGTATCAAGGATTTAAAGTTACTGCTTTCTTCCAGTTTTCTCAGTCTAAAACTGAGATTGGCTTAGTAAATCCATGCAAAAAAAGTGAGGTGTTAATCTGTTCCTCAGAGGTGTATCAGGAGGTCATGAAAATCAGTTGTCTGGTGCTAGTGCTGTAAAGGGGAAACTTTACAAAAAGCTGAGGCTGTTCTGGAGAACCTGGGGTTAGGTACCTTTACCTTAGGTAAAATCAGGCCTTCCTTAAATAAAGGCCATGCAGCAGGTGGAAGCAGCCTCTGAAGCACAGCTGCCATGGGTAGAGCAGGTAGAGAGACAAGGCAACAGATGGACCTGAAAATAATTGCAAATAACTACCTTTGCTTAGAGTTAAATTCTCAGTGAATCAAGCTGATTTAACTGTGAGATGGGAGTGGGCAGATAACTACTGGTAGCTGGCCCAAGGTCACTGAACACTTTCTTAAAAGAGATTGTGTACAGCAGTTATTTTCAGGCTTTTCCAATTTAGAAACCCTTTCAGAGCAAATTTGGCTCAGATCTGCTGCTCTTTCATGGTTACTGGGAGCTGACTGGTCTAATGGGCTGAAGAATTGAGGTACACATGAGAGAAGAGGCAGTCCTGTGCATCTCATGCAAATGGCAGAATAAGGAATGGGCTGTATTCTTCTTGCTTTTAGCTTTGGAGGATCGAGGAACAGCAAGCAGGGTCAGTAAGGCTGAGGTAAGCTGTTCTAACCCTTTCAGGATATGGTTCTGTGTCACAATCCATTGCATTTGGGGAATAGCTTCAATTGTCACCACTGAGTAGGATGTGCTTCCAGAAGTAATGGTAATGTAAGTGCTAATATTTGCTTTATGAAAGCAAAGAGAATCAAAACCAATTGTAAACATGTAAACAAAAACTATGTAAACATAACATGCACAATAGATGTGTTTCCTGCTTAAAAAAACATGAAGCAAACAAGTTAGGTTATCTTAAATTTAGGGTTGATGTTTGTTTTTCATTTATAGACAGTACTAATGAAATACTGAATGTTGCCACAAATATAAGTTTTATTTGGGGAAAACTCACTTGTTAAAGACAGCTGAATTGTATTTATGATTAATTTTCAATGTCTCAAGGATCCATATCTTGCAGGTGACCTATTCAGTATTTTGTTTTCACCCTGTCATAGCAGATCTGTTGTAGAGATTCATTAAGGGATATGATTATAAAGCATCTGCTTCCTCATCTGGTAAAAACTGAGAATTAGCTTTCTTTTCAAGCTCTTATACCTCTGTGACTCAGAGCAATCACCTGTCAGCAGGCTTTGATGTGGAAGGGCTGCTTCATACCATGAGTGAGAAGCAGTACCAGAAAGGCAGGGGGGAAAACGTGCAGTGAGGATCACAGCATTTCACAGAGCAGAGTTCTTCCTGTAGGAATAATGAACTTGTTACATCATGACTGAATTGTACGTGCTCTTGCAGTGTCTTTTTACCAGTGTTTGCATAAAACCTTGTTTCTAAGTGTTGCTCCATCCCTGGAGAGTTCCATCATGATTAGTGACGTGCAATCACATCTTTTGAGGAAGACAATTAATGCTGTTCTATCACAGCTAAAAAGAGCTGTGCAGTGAAGCAGTCGAATGTTGCAGAAAGATGGTTGCTTTTACGTGATAGCAGGATATGTTTAAAGAAACTTTCTGTTCTAAGAGAAAATGTTTTGTGGCAGAAATAATTGATTTTTTTCTGTTTTGATCAGGGTTCATTTCACTTTTTTAGCAATTTAATGAAGCAGGTTAAGTGAGAGGCTGTGCTTGTGACAGGAATCTGTTCACAGCTGACAGCAAACCCTCCCTTAAAGGAGAGCCAGCCAGGAGCCCAGAGCTGCCCTCTCATTGCCCACCTTCTTTCATTAGCCATGCCCAATTACTGCTGTGTAGCCAGGTGTGGGGATCTGGGCAGGTGACTCAGTTCCTGATGGGCAGGAGGAGCTGCAGTGCTCTGTTAGGTGGTGGTTGTTCATAACAAAATCGCTTTATTTTTTGTTGGGGGTTGAGTGAAACTGTTTTCTGGCTTTGTCCGTAGAGAGGGAATGAGCGTGGTTGTGGTGATTATAGTTCTTCAGCTGTGTCAGCTGTGGAAGAAAATACTGCTTGAAATGCAGGTCTGATTTCTTACCCTCCATTCAGAAATCTCAGGGTTGTGTGAACCTATTCTACTCCCAGGTGGCTGAGTGTTCTGGTGAATTATGGCTGGGTGAAAACCTAAGGCATTGTACTAATAACTGAGTGCTCTGGGTACTCTGCAAGTCAAAGGAGGAGAGCCTGAAGAAAGTTATAACACTTCTGGAGTGGCCAAAGTGGTAATTTGCAAAGGGGATGTTGAAATATTGTCATTAGTGGTGGTGTGTGATGCAGAGGTGCTTATTTTTATAAATTATTGTGTGAGGGCTCAGCCTGCAGGTTTTGGGCACCAGTGGTTGTTAATGTGTGACACCCAGCAGAGCCATTGTCCTCTTTTCCGGTTTAATTTTCAGCAGCATCATTTAGTAAACACAGTAATGTGAGTTTTTGTATTTCCCACACCTAAAAAAGGGTGAACAAAATGTATGAATTACTGTTTTTAGGAGAATTACTGAAGCTTGGATTGCTCTCTTGATACTATAAACCTGCAATAAGTGGCAATGTCAAGGGTTCCCACCCCACCTCCTCCTGGGGAGATGTCCAGTGGACCTGTGGCTGAAAGCTGGTGTTACACCCAGGTAATCTACATAAATTCCAATGGCTTCATTTTCTATTACTGTCATAATAATTGTTAAAAAAAACTAAACTAAAGTTATTGACGTATTGAAATAAGATAGCTGACAATCTAAGTAATTCTCATAGTTAATGCTTGATATGTAAGTTAAATTTTCTTAACATTTTCTGATCTTTTGTTCAGGTTAAAGTAGTAAAATTTTCATACATGTGGACCATTAATAACTTCAGTTTTTGCCGCGAAGAAATGGGTGAAGTTTTAAAGAGTTCTACATTTTCATCAGGGCCAAATGACAAAATGAAGTGGTAAGGTCTTTATTTGAGCAAGTGCTTTGGGTTTTGTTTTTGGGTTATTTTGCTCACAAAAATTGTGAAGTTAAATTAAAATAAATATTCAAACTTGGACACTTCTTGGAGGGTTACTATAGGTATGGATTGATTCTAATTTCAAAATGTCAACAATCACAAAGGAAACATTTATTTCAGTAGCATTTATGATTGTGTCTTGTAAAAATATTTCTGAATTTATTCTGGATACCATTAAAAAATTACAATTTCTCAATTTTTTTCAGGTGCCTGAGAGTGAATCCAAAGGGATTAGATGATGAAAGCAAAGACTACTTGTCATTGTATTTGCTTTTAGTCAGTTGTCCAAAAAGTGAAGTCAGAGCAAAATTCAAATTTTCCTTGCTGAATGCTAAAAGAGAAGAAACAAAAGCAATGGGTAAGGGAATATTAATATGGTTTTGTTAAGAACATCAGCAATGCAATTTTTTTCAGTTGAGAGCAGAATTTAATATTGATAAACTTTTAAAATACCTTTTTTTAATTTCCTTTTAGAAACATAATTATAAAATCCTGTTCATGTTTCACACGTTTCTGATCACTGAGCTATGTTAATTCTACCCTGAGCAGTATAAATTACAGCACATTGCCAACTGCTGTCACTCCAGGTCCTTGTCACTTAGCTTTTGCAGCAGATTATTCTTGGTTCCTGTTAGTGGAGGTGTATTTCCTTGTTTGTAGCTACATTGGAAGGGTTTGATTTCCATTGTTAAATAGGATAAGCGGACATGGCTGGATTTTTTTAGACATCCTTTACAATATTTTCGTCTATTTCAGCTGATTTACACTGTAATCAGTTTAAAAACGTGTGCCATGTACCCAAGGAATTAGAAGACTTTGAAATAACTGGTGATTTGATTTAATAGTTTTGTTGATATGAAAAATATGTGGAAGGCTCTTCGTTTCAAACTTGTGAGCACGACCTTCATTGGAAATTCTTTTTGGGAAAGCTGGGATTCTTGTGGAAATGAATAATTTAATGCTGATCTGCACTGAATTTGTTCTGCTGTAAGTCCTGTATATGAAGAATATATATTTTTCTTCCCTTCTTCTACTCCAGGACTTAAGAGATGTTTCAGGTCCTGTTTTGTTGCAAGTTCTGCATTTTTTACAAAAAAGTCTGTAGTTCTGCAGTGTTTATACCCAAAGTTCACACTGTTTCTCCTTAAGTAACTAGGTCCACTTGTAATCTTCAAATTAAATCTACAGAATTGAGTTCAAATGTAAAAATTAAATTTTTGGACTCTTTGGAAGGAAGGTAAATATATATGTTTCACGTGCATGTTTCACTCTACTAATCTTTTTACATTGATGGTGGTGGTTTCTTCAGTCCCTGCAAACTTCCTCTTCTGGAGCTTATATGAGCAAAGCTACACTTGTGTACATTTGGAGAATGTATACATTTGGATTTGACACAGTCCTGGAGTGGATTGGTATTTGTAATAAAATGTGAAACTGCATCAAAACCTATTTGGAGATAATCATAGAAGCACAGAATTGTTGAGTTTGCACAGGAGCTCTGGAGGCTCAGGGTCAGCCTGAGCAGTTTGCTTGGGACTTGTGGTGCTTTGAGATCTCCAAGGATGGAGACTCCACAGCTTATCTGGACAATCTGTTTTGGTTTCTAGCCAGGTCCTGCTGGCCCTTTGTTTATCTTAGGGATTCATTGTGGGGTTAATTTGTTGTCCCCCAGGACCCCAATCTCCAGTGACCTGTTTGTTCCTGACCAGTCTGTAGCAAACACCCAGATCCTGACCCATCAGCTCTTTGCTGGTTCTTCACCCACTGCAGTGCTAAAAGTCCTGAGTGGGTGTGTCTGCAGCTTCTGCAATAGTAGCTGTGCTGTGTTTGGAACCACAGGAGTTATAAATATCTTTTCACTTTGGGAAATTACCAACAGAAATTTTATTTCTTGGACTCTCCAGCCATTTACCATCTGCTTCTGTGGGTGCTGTGTATTTACTGAGACAGGAAAATGATGCCCCACTTCCAATGTCCCTTGTAAATTGATA